>VSDK01010461.1:1104926-1118775 GCA_009767595.1 Symbiodinium kawagutii | reverse complement strand
CTTACCCTTCGTCCAGAGCAACCTGCTCTCCATTTCGGCCAAGATAGCCACAACATGGCTCCAACTAGGTCCACTTCAGAGCCCGTTTTTTCAAGACAAATTACTATCCCGGAATTGTCTTGAAAACTTTCCTCCACCCATCCTTTGCCCTGACCCAATGATGGCCCTCTGTACTTCCACATTGGCCCAACTTACCCTTCGTCCAGAGCAACTTGCTCTCCATTTCGGCCAAGATAGCCACAACATGGCTCCAACTAGGTCCACTTCAGAGCCCGTTTTTTCAAGACAAATTACTATCCCGGAATTGTCTTGAAAACTTTCCTCCACCCATCCTTTGCCCTGACCCAATGATGGCCCTCTGTACTTCCACATTGGCCCAACTTACCCTTCGTCCAGAGCAACCTGCTCTCCATTTCGGCCAAGATAGCCACAACATGGCTCCAACTAGGTCCACTTCAGAGCCCGTTTTTTCAAGACAAATTACTATCCCGGAATTGTCTTGAAAACTTTCCTCCACCCATCCTTTGCCCTGACCCAATGATGGCCCTCTGTACTTCCACATTGGCCCAACATACCTTCCGTCCAGAACACCCTGGCCCTCATCAAATTGTACGGACTCAAGTGATATAAACTGAGGGTTGGAAGAGCAAGTTGTAGCTTCAAGGTTGTGTTTGCAGCTTTGAGCCTACAAAATGATAGCACCCAACGGCACCAGGGTAATTCAAACCCCCATGATTGGATAAGATTGGTGATAATATGTGATAATTGTCAAAAGTTGTCAATCATGTGCAGCCATTCGATAATAAGAGATTGAAGTTTCTAATGGTTGACCCCGAATTGATTTTGGGATATTTTGGGTATGCGCGCTTGCACGTTCAGCAATTCTTCGAATGTGTTCAGGTTGCCGTCCCTAGAAAATCAATATGTTGATGACTTTTAGTTTCAGGTACCCCTAGAAAATCAAAGGCTGACAAACACAGACGGGTTTTGCTTAGCTACGTGATCAACGTGAAGCATCATCAAACGCCATTTATCATCTTGATGGGCAATGACAAGTGAGATTTCGAGGTTGCTCAATTTATCTCAATTTCCCGTCGCCTCGCATTATTCAAAATTGTTTTTTGATTTTGGGCTGCATCCTGGAAGATGGTAAGCAGTTTTGGCCTCAGTAATTCTTGAGGTTTTGAAATTTTTGGGATATGATTGATTTACCAGCAGACCAGTGGACCATTCAGGGGACACCCGTGGGCAGGCGAAGTGCTTCAACCAGTGGACCCTGTTCAGCAGGGGAACCGGGCAGAGGATGTGCGACCGCAGACGCCGAAGATGCTGGCCAAAAGCATAACTGCGTATTCACGTAAGGTGGGCCAGGACAAGTTCTGGTTGGATTGGTTGGACGCCGTTCTTTTTGCGCAGAACAATGGCAAGCAGCTGGGTGTTATCTCATACAGTAGATCGAGAGGTGTGGCTTTGAAGATTGAACATGTCAATGCCTGGTTGGCAGAAGTTCCCGGCCTGATCCATGATGTTGCGGCGAGTGATGTCATAGAGAGAAGCAACAGCACCTGGTTGCTATGCTCGTGCAGTGTTGGATATGATCAAATGATGACTGCAAACCATTGGATGCCTTGCGTCTTCAAAGAGGCTGTGAAAGATGAGGTGTATGCGGAGTTGGTACAGCAACGGATTGCTGAGTGTGGAGTGAGAATGGCAGAGCTGCAGAGCGAGCTCTGCGACGTGCAGTTGGAAGAATGTGAAGACACGGCAGCGCAGCTCAGTGCATCGCTGCAAGAGGAGATAGAGTCGTAGCTTACCAGATTTTTCATGGTTTTTGAATGTTTTTTGGAAGTTAACATGACTTAACCATCCTTAACCATATCTAACCCGTGGGATATATGATGTTCTTTATATTTCTTTATTGTTCTTTCCTTGCCGCCGGGTAATTGCTGAGCCTGTTCATCTTTTCCTACTAGAAAATCAAGGGTGCCAACCTATGCGCAGCATTCCTCAACTTTGCTGCAGGCAGACCATGTGCGTAGAGTTGATCGAGCAATTGGACAAGCAACTGCAAGTGGCGCCTGTTTTGGTGCCAGGAGACGGGAACTGCCTCGCTTGGTCACTAAGAAGCCTTTTCCTGCAGAAGTATGTGAATGTCGATTTCAAGTCCAAACAAAGTCTGAAAGCATCGGCTGAAATCAGAAACATCGTGAAAGAGATGTGGGTCGAGCAAGCAAAGAATGAGACATGGCACAAAATTTTTGAGCATTGTTATGGAGAGCATCTTCTGGAGGAATGCTCGAAGGTGACAAAGAAGAGACCAGCTGCTGTGCTGGCAGTTGAATCATCTCCTGAGGCAGCGCCCAAGGCCAAGGCAAAGGTTCACCGTGCAGTAGCGGCTCAGGCAGTGCCATTGACAGCGCGTGAACCAGCCTCGCCAACAATGAAAAACCCTTCGGCTGCACAAGCCGAAGGATTTCTGGAGCCTCCAATGCCTGATGTTGATGCAATGCTGACTGCTTCTTTGTTGACAGTACCCTCTCGGAAAAGAAGACAGGGGCAGAAACTGGAGCGGTCACTCAAACCAGGAGCTGAGGAGGAGCTTGCCGGAGAAGATATGAAGCAGGGAGATCTGACAAGAATTGGAAGGGCCCACCACAAACGCCTGATGAAGAGAAAACCCGTCACAGAGTACCAGATCAAATTGAAGCGGTTGAAAGAGTTCTTGAGCAGCAGGGGGATGACCTACGGGCACTTCACTTTGCTTCACAAGCGAGCTGCTTTTGTGCGGAAGTCTGGAATCTGTTCAGACGGTGGGTTTCAAAGCTTCAAAGACAGTCTGATGGTTGACAGGCAGCCAAAGTGTGATGTTTGCTTGAAATGGATGTCCGACAGCAGTGTCACTCTTGAAGGGATCAAAGCTTACTTGGACCAGGTCCCTGCAGTCCAGGAGCCACAGGATCTTGCAGCCCCGGAGCCGGCCCCAATGAATGGAAACCATCAGAAAGCCAAGCTCTCGAAACGTGAGGTCCGCCAACAATGTTTGGACTACCTCGATGGACTTGAACACATCGATGCTGTTGACGGTGTGATTTTGAAATACCACTGCAAGCTTTGCGTGACCAAAAGACAGCCAGAGGGAAAGATCAACGTCTTGGGTGCAAACCCTTCTTTGCATAGCGTCAAGAGTTTTATTGAAGAACACATGGGCTCAGATGCTCATGTCAAAGCCCTTGCAAAGCTATCGCAGCCTTCGCAGGCGGCAGTTGCAGAAACTGGTGAGCAGAGTGAGGCAGAGTGCTGTGGATACAGAGTCTCTGACTCAAACTCGGAAGGAACCCTTCACCACTATGAGGCAGAGTTTGGCATCTGGGCCTCGCACACGAAGTTGGATAGCAAAGCTTTGCACACCTATTGGCAAAATGCCAGCGATGGAGCTTGGTTTGTGAAGCACAAGAATTGCACGGGGAAAGCCGAGTTGGGGTCCACATGTTGCAGCGCTTGTTCCAAATTGGGTGAGCCCAGGGGTGTGCAGCGGCACGTGGTGACGTTCACCGCCCAGTTTCTGTCCAGCCACCTGCTGTGCAAAAAGCTTTTTGGTACACCGGAAGAGCTGAAAGAGTTTCTGTCCGAGGTGGAGACTTCTGCATTTGGAACCATCAACGCCAAGCAGTGGGAGAGAATCAAGGAATTACCTTTGCCGAACCTTCAGGCATTTGTTCGGAATACTTACGCATCTTTCCCAGATCATTTGCAGACGAGGAACATGAGGTTCTTCCTTGGTGCAGTGGTTTTCCCAGGTATCCGAGTGAATGTGACTTCGGTCTCTCCTTCGCTGGCCCCAGTGGCTGCGCAGTTTGTTCAAGCTTTGGCAAACCGCCGTTTGGACGAGCCTGTGCTCAAATAGTTTGACAATGCTTCACAATGCCTCAGTTATGCCAACATGAAAAGCTATACCAAGCTATACAAAGCTACTTTTGTATACTTTTGTGGTATTGTTTGATTTCTAAGGAATTGTTTTCGCAGAGTGAAAGTGTTGAATGCGTGATAAGATGACAGCTTTTTTGTCCGCTATGTCATTTTGATTTGGGCTGTATTTTCTAGAGGGCCAATCCTTGACATTGATGTGGATCTGATTTTCTAGAAAGCGAAACAATTTTTTCATTTCCATCCTGGCCAGTGCGCTGCAAGGAACTTGATGAAATCAATTGTAGAATTGCAGATGCGGCGGTGCGAGGACAATTGGACGCCAGTCCAGTCCTTCAAGGCATTTTGCTTAAGATGCTTGACAAGCTGTCGAAGGACCGCAGAGGAGTTGCAATGACAGGTCGGCCACTTGCCTGCAACGCCACTGAGCATCAACTCATATCCGATGCAGCGTTGACTTTTGCGATGGCAGGGAAGAACAAAGAGCTGGCCCGAGAACTAGGTCAGCAGGTGAGACCGCCGCCTATTTCCTGTGAATCATTGCCCCGGCAGGGGTTGCCCAATCCAGCGCTGGCGCTTTCTGCGTCACGTGTGGACCAACTCCGTGACAATTTGCAGATGATCCATCAAAGATTTCAGATGGTGGAAGGTCAGCAGGAGCGCAGACTGGTGGTTGCGCTGGATCACACATACCTGGCTCGCCAAATGTGCCAGGCAAAAGTCAAGGGCGCAGCTGGCTTGTTGGGCGCTCCATGGAATCCTTGCGGGGATGATGAAGAACGGTGTTTTCTTCCTTTTGCAACCATGCCAAGAGATGGGGCAAAGAGCGCTGCAGCTCCTTTGATGCTGGAGGTGTTGTGCTGGAACCCGTGCGAAAAGAAGAACAGATGTTTCAGCATTTGTTCAATGCCCATGGCGTTGAAAGCGTCCGTAGCTGGGTCGGAGGTGAAAGCTCGGAACCAAGGCAAATGGGTTGCTAGTCTGCAAGTTTGTTTTTTGATGTTTTTTGGGGGTCATGGCGACCCATGCTACTGCAAGATACATCAAGATAGCTCAAGTAAGTAAATGTTTTGGAAACCCCTTTTTGACTTTGAGGGTATTTCAGTATTGCAAACAAGATCCAAAACGATACCTTCACCAACAACAGCTAAGTGAACGTTTCAAAAATCAATCAAAAAACAAGTAAAATGTGTTGAAGTGTATTCAGATATTCCAATCGTTGAAGATATTCAAATCAAATCAAATCAAATCAACTGACCATGTGGTCAGTTCGCCCCGCCCAGGTGATGTTGAACGTGATTGGCAGACTGATGTTGAAGGCAGCCTGGATCGTTCGATACATTGCGTTTGACGCGCATTGCGCGCATGGATGGTTTCGTGAAGCGCTCTTTGGCAGCCTGGAAACCCTGAGAAAAGATGATCTCCTTCAGGTTCCATTCTTCAGCGAGATCAAACACAAAGAATTGCCTCGACACGCATTGCCCAATCTTCCTTGCAAGCAGGCCATCTATGATGATCTTCCAGTGGTACCGCTTCCGGGGGTATGTTTCTTTGGCATTTGCTTCAGACAAGCTCCTTCTCTATGATTTTCTAGGGGCCATCCATGTGTTTAATCTCAACTCTGTCATTTTCTAGAACCCTGTCGCATCTTGGGACTGTAATATCCGGGGAGGTTGTATTGATATGTGTTGAGAATGTTGAAGTTTGCAATGTGAGGCCATGCAGTGAAGAATGCCTACGGGCAGCTGGTGTCACCTTTACGGTCCATTGCCTTTGGGCGATATCACGCAGATGCAACTGCTGCAAGACGATTGGGTTTGCCGCCCACCTCCTATGTGAGGGAGGATCCTCAATCAGACAAGATGGCTGCCATGATGTGGAACCCCTTCTTTTTGGTGGTGAATCCAGATGCTTGCATGCGCTTTGCGTGTTGGATATTACTTTTTCTTTTTTTTCCAAGTGCCCAAGCTTACGTGAAAATCATCGGCCCATTTAAGCCAATGTGAGTGGAATCGTTTTGGGGGCCCCAAGAGCTGAGCGGTCAAGGACTTTGCGTTGAACCGAGCTGAAGTGCCATGGGACGCGCGAGGATTCTGCCTCATGAACTTGGTTGTTGCATTGTGCAGCGCACCTTGTCAGGATGTCAAGATGATTTGTGTGATTTCAAGAGAAATCGATATCGTGTAATCATGCCCAATCCCCTTTTCGATTTGATCCACCGTTGTCACTGACAGACTGTGATTTTCTAGGCTCGATAGTAAATTTGGCTGGAAAGAGTCTGATTTTCTAGATTCTTCTGCAATCCGTAATCGACTTGAATCCGTGTTTACCACTTGGGCATATCTGGGCATAGCTCTGTTACACCTGTTACATTCTGTTTCTGCGGCAACTGCCAACCTAGGCACCGTTGATGCACAAGACAATGTCTGTGTTGAACAGGTTGGAGAATTTGTTTTGTGGGTATGTCCTTTTGGACCTTTTCAAGTTGTTGGCCCAACGAGAAAGCAAACGCAGAGGACTCCCAACTGATTGCCTGTGGATGGCCAGCCAGACCCACCGCAATTTGCAATACGTTGTGATGGGTGCGATCTGTGCTCTGCTTGGAAAGGACCCCGTGGGGAATCCTTTTCGATTCAGTCACCACCGGCTCACAGAACTTCCGATTGAGATGTTCTTCGGCAGGTTGCGGCAACGTGCTCCATCAGCGCAGTTCAACACCAAGCAGTATTGGGCTTTGAGCGGGGCCGAGATGATTCGAGAAGGCAGGCAGGGCATGGGCTCCAGCGACTCAACCATTTTGAAACCTCCCACAGACGATGAGTTCTACCAGTGCAGTGTTCGAGGATTGAAGTCTGCCATCCAACTTGCTGCTTGGACCGCTGGGGTTACCGAACCGAGCTTGGAATCAGCATACACTCAATGTGCGCAAGGACTGATATCGCCGCTCGAAGCTGATCAGCCATTTCATGATTGGGAACAAGATGAGCAGGAGGGCTGGGAAGATGACAATGGCAAAGAAGAATCAGAGACAGGTGCTCGCCAAGCGTGGGCCAACCTTTTGCAGCAGGTGCGAGATGATGCAGCTTGGGCATGCGCCCAGGAGACCCAAGATGGTGCGCCCGAAAGCCATGAAGTGGAAGCGGACAAGCAAGATGTGGCTACACCGCCCGTTGAGGAATGGGAGACGACGGAGGAGGCAGACATGCTCAAGCAAATCTTTGGCGACCCAGATGAGGCGGCTGATGAACCTCTTGAGGGTCGCATGGATCTGTTTTGCAATCTCCGTGAGGCCTTGAGAGCTTGTGCTGATGACAGCAGCATTGAGTGGTTCAGCAAGATATGGCATTTGCTCATGTATTTGAGGTACTGGTTTGGGGGCCCAGACCAGCACTACATCGCCAACCCCCGCAACGCCCGCAAAAGGGCTTCAACAATGCATTGGTACAGGTGCATGCGCGGCGTTGATCTTTGCGCAGTTGTGGTTTGAAGATGTTGAAAGAATTTGAAAGATAATTTTCAGATATTATGGGATAGTGATGGAAAATTAATGATGACTTTATCATACCAAAAAAAATGCTTCTTTTTCATGATGTTGAACTGATTTGAAAGTCTAGAAAATAAAGTTCCATCAGGTTAACATTCATTCTGGCAATTGATGGGTGCATATGCCACCGCCAACCTGCTTTTTGAGGTGCCCCTCAATGCATCCAGCACTTTCATTTCCCAAGAAATCACACACACACAATAGCAAACAGTCATAAGATATCATAAATGCAACTTTGATCAAATATGTACGTTTGTATGTATGTATGTATGTATGTATGTATGTATGTATGTATGTATGTATGTATGCATGCATGCATGCATGCATGTATGTATGTGTGTGTATGTATGTATGTATGCATGCATGTATGTATGTATGTATGTATGTATGTATGTATGTATGTATGTATGTATGTATGTATGTATGTATGTATGTATGCATGTGTTTCTTTGAATTGCGTACCTGGCTCGTGCTTCAGCAGATCCCCAAAACCCTATACCCGTGTGATTTCGTATGCAAATTTGTCAAAATTTGATTTTCTAGTGGGGACACGTAGATAAGCGTAACGTGGTATCATTTTCTAGTGTTTGGATTTGGTCAGTTGGGTAATTGTTCTAAAAAGTTCTCAAGATTTCTAAAGTGTGTGTGCGTGTGTATCTTCATGCTTGATGAGGTGGAATGAATCGAAGCTAGCTGAGCTTCGACGCGAAGCAGCAGACTCCGCCGCCGGTCATCAACGCTCTGGGCGTCTGGACCGATGGAGACAACTTGCTGCGCATGCAGCCGAGCAGAACAAGGGTCAGGTGGCAATTCCTGAGCGACTGGAGAGCCTCGTTTTGACAAGAACATTTTAGATTTAGGGGAAGCCAAAGTTTTGGGAACTTCAATTGCCCTTTTTTCACGACGACGGGTTGCTGTCCCAGGAGCGGCAACATTGTGGCTGTGGTGGTGCCTGCGAAACCGCACAGAGTGATGAAGCGGGAGATGATTGTCGGCATCGTGACATCAGTCTGGAAGTCAACCAAGAAACCCAAATTGGTAACTACCAGCATTCCTTTGTCCCAAGTGGTTGGCTTCAGGTGCGTCGAATGTCACCCGTTGGATCGCAGCATTGGAGCTTGGCAAGCTAAGGAAAACAGTTTGCCTTGGGTGTTGAGGCCGCAGACGTTGGTTGCAGTGTTGGCCGCAGAGAAAGATGGCGTGGAGCTGGGAGTTGACCGCTTGATCGTGCAGTTGAGTGGTGAGTCTGTGCAAATCCTTGATGCCTCGCAGGATGCGCCAAAGTGGTGGCCAATGGAAGGGTCTGATCTGGGGGAAGATGATGAGCCCATTGCAGGCAGCAGCAGCGGTCTCTTTTCGAGCAGGAAACGCAAGCGAACCAGAAAAACTGTCATTCCGAAAGCTCACAGAACTCAGGCTTCCAAGAAGAACGAGAGAAAGAGGGTCCGAAACGCAGCAATCAAACATCACAAGTTGAGGCAGAAGGACTGGCAATCAGAACAAGTTCCATTCGAGCAAAGTTTTTGTCGGAGAAATGGGCTTGGGCCTGTGCTTGTGAAACAAATGATGGTGAAGTTGAAAAACTTGGAAGAGACAACGTTCTCGAGCAACCCTCCCTGCTTCAATGTTGATGGCGCGTGTCAGCTCAAACATGAATCATGCAGTGGGGTTGGGTGGGATGAGATCATGAATGGATGTCATCGCTACTTTCTTGCTACGTACTTGGGTGTTGTATGAGCCAGGCTTTCTATATGTTTTGGATGTTTTGGTGGATGTTTTACATTGTTTTACCATGTTTGTTGGAAGATGTTAGCTGTTTTCATGTTTTCCCTGCTGGCAGCTTGAGGTACAGCACGTTCCATACCAAGCGCTTTGGGAAAGCTGTTCACGATAGATTGCAGATGGTGAAGCAGCAGCTTGAGGAGGGCAAGAGCCGTAGGTTTTGGGTAACGCTCCTGAGGGACATTTGCGTGTTTTTGAAAAGAGTTTGACAAACAGGCAATGAATGGCCATGACATGTGCCATTGTTGTCTCATGTTGTTTTTGCGCTCCATGATTTCACATAGCGTGGTTCGCGCGTTGTGGGGATAGTGCCAGTGGATCCAGTTGTGAAAAGAATTGAAAAGATATGAAAAGAATTGAAAAGAAATCAAAAGATACGAAAATAATATAAAAGAATTGAAAAGAATTGAAAAGAGTTGGAAAATGCTAGATGCTCGAGATATCTCAAGAATTTTCGAGATATTCTTCATATTTCTTCATACTTGTTCAATCTTGTTCGAGTTTCTTCTAGGAAATCAGGTTGTTTAACAGAAGTGTGTGTGTGATCTTAATGGCAACTATCTGCAGGGGATAGCTGTGATGCCGTTGTGGCATCTGATGGCTCGAGACTCGTTGAGACTGAGAATTGGCGGAAAAAAGTTGCGCTGCTGTCTTGGGCATGATTTCATATGATTTCGAATTCTTCGATTCGATCGAATTATTTGAATCGAATCCCATCAAATTCCCCAAGTCTAGAAAGTTATGATTTGAAAGTTGAAAAATTTAAAGGTGCCAAAAATTTGTCCGCATTTACCGCGCTATTGATCAGCCCTCCTGACTTCCTAGTAAAACTCCTTGTGGCACTCATTCGATCGATGGATCCTGGGGGGTCCTAAGATTCTGGGAAAAATATATGGCTTTCTATCAAGCCCACACTTTCTAGGGTGCCAAAATGCACAATACTGTCACACCCGGTCAGTTCCTGATAGAAAATCAGAACGCCCAACCCTACCCCCTAAACTCGTACCCGTATATGGTTGTTTTCAACATCAGTTTTGCGATCATAACAATATTAAGTGATCAACTGTTGTTGACGATTATTGTTATTATTATTATTGTTGTTATTATTGTTATTAACTGCTCATGTTTCACATCATGAATGGCTCAGCGGGTTGGTCAATGGCACCCAGCGCTCTCCAGGAAGACCTGCAGCTTGTGAACTCAGCGCTGGGTGGGCTCCAGCGGGCCGCTCAGTGGCAGCAGGCGCTGAGTCTCCTGGCAGAGCTGCCGGAGAAAGGGCTGCGAGGCAACGAGGTGTGCCTGGGAGGGGGGGTTGGTGTGGTGATTCATAGGGCTTTAAGGGGGATTCTAATGGTTTTATGAGGGATTCTCATGGTTTTTTAATGGCTGCTAATTCCCCAGATAGCTGATAAGCTATAAGGGGTTCTTACTTCTCTTTGGTAGGGCCTTGGATCGGCGTTTTTGTTTGCCGCTGCTCTGCCGCTGCTCATGCTTGTCTCTTTGTCTCCCCTTTGTGTCCCTTGTGGCTCTGGATCGGCGCTTTGTTTGCCGGGTTTGCCGCTGCTCTGCCGCTGCTCTGCCGCTGCTCATGCTTGTCTCCCTTTGTCCCTTTGTCTCGCCTTTGTCTGCCCTTTGTCTTCCCTTTGTCCACCCGTTGTCTTTTCTTTGTCTCCCATGTGGCTCTGGATCGGCGCTTTTCTTGCCTGCAATTCAAAACGCAGGTTTATGGTATACATCCTGGAAATCCATGTGCGCAATGCATCGCTATCTGGGGTCTATGCTGGTGTAATGGTTTTATAGGGGATTATAGTGGTTAATGATGGAAGAAAATCGGCAAAACTAATGATTGAGCAACCACTATATGGGTGTTTCTCAAGTCAGCTTGGGGTACCCCAACGCTATGGTTGGTTTATTACTATAAATGGTAAATGAAATGGATCATAACTGGGGTCCCCCTATTCTCAGAAACCACCATGTGTTGATTTCACGGCATCAATGGGAGCACATGGGTTCAAACCCGTCGTTTTTTTCCTCCCAATAAGATTGGTTTGTATATTTCCCGGATGTGCACCACTTGCAATCTGAGATTAGCAGAGAACCTCTACTGCGCAACAAGAAGATCAAACCAAACTGTCCCCGTTTTCCATTTACGGACCATCACGGACCAGTGTTTTTCAGCCCGCTGGGCAGCCTGGCCCATCTGGAAAGCTCTCAGCAATGCAGTTTTGCCCCTGAGAAATGCAGGGTTGCCCGTGTGACATCCACATGACTCCATGTTTCCTCAGGATTTGTTCGCTGCATTTGCTGCAGGTTTCCTTCAACTCAGTGATCAACGCCTGTGGAAAGGCTGAAGAGTGGCAGAAGGGCCTACAGATTCTGAGCCAGCTCCAAGTAGATGAGCTGCAGCCAAACATCGTCTCTTTCGGTGCAGCTATGGATGGATGCGAACGCGCAGGTGAATGGAAGCAAGCCCTTGCGCTCTTTGAAGACTTACAGCTGAGGGGCCTCGAGGCGGCATTGTTTGGCAAACGGACTCCCCAAATCCAGAGATTTGGCTATGGGTCAATATTAATCAACCAATATTGAAGGATAACAACCAACAAACTATAGGGAAAACAATGGTTAATGATGGGGAACCAGGGGTACGGGGTTTTGACCCACAGCCATTTTCTTTGAGCCTTCGTCTGGTTCATGCGGGCCGCGGCCATAGTTTGGAGTGACAGGTGGTTTCCTCACTCGATAGTCAGCTGCCTCTTCTCCTAGCGGATCAACTGATGGTGGTGCATTGCAGCTGGATCTCCAATGTTGGCTACTATCGGTGACGAATCCCTACTGATTAACCATTGACTAACCATGAACCAATAAGAAGTCAGAGAAGTAACCATGGAATTATGACTAACCATTCGCTATCATGGAACATTTGAAAATCATTTAATAGGTGAACTAGCCGTTGTTGTAGCTATTCATGGTTATTTCTAACCATTGAACTAGCCATTCAAGAACCATTTAAGAGCTGGATCTCCCTCGACCAGTTCAACTGCTCGGGAGGTGGATGCCATCGCCCTGAGCTCATTGATCACTGCAGTGGCCCCACAGCTTCAATGGCAGCAGGTGCGGCCACTCTCCAGCGATGTCTAGCAGGGTTCATTCTCAATCAGAATTGGCCATGATCAACAACTCCTGGCTAATACTGGTTAATAATGGCTAAACCGATGTCGCCATACTTATCAACAAGTGTATCAGCAGTATTAGCCATGATTGAGAGACACTCATCGCCAATCATCGACAACCTTGAATCGAGCATTATCAAATATTGGTGGACATTACTATCCCTGAATAACAACTTAACTATTGGCATGATCATAAGTCACCAATTGTTAAGCCTCATGAACCATCAATGGTTCCTTGACTATTGGTTACTTATGATAATGATGCCAATTATGATAAACCATTGTCAACCAATAGTAACCAATGCGATCGACCTGGCATCATGGTTGATTGTTGTTAAACATTGTTAATAACTCATTAACTTAACTATTGGCTGACCTTTCAGGGCAAACAACTGCCCTATGACAGGTGCTGCAGCTATCGCACCACGGCACCGTGGCCCAGAAAGTAGCGCTGGCTGCTTGCGGTGACGACTGGCAAAGCGCCCTACTGCTGCTGGGAGGGCTGGGCACTGCGGCCAGCGTGGTGAGCTACACAAAGGTGATGAGTTTGTGTGAAGCTCCGGTGCATTGGGACCAGCTTCTCAAGCTTTTCCCATGGATGTTCCCATGGATTTTTCGTAAGATTTTCCTATGAATCACTTGAACAATGTCCCAATTCGTTCATGTGATTCAGAGGGCAGGTGCATTTTTTGCGAAGCAGGAGTTGATTATATTCCGGCTAGACATGAATTTGGGATTAGAAGTTTCTACTGCCATGGATGGACAAACCTATGGGGGACCATCATCATCCACTGCAGAAATTCTCACGACGCCACTTGCGTTTGGCTGACACCGCTGCGTGGACACCACCTAGGATAGGCTGGGCCGATGGCAACAGTGTCTCTTGCTCTTGGAGGAAGCTGCAGAGCATCAGAAATTGGATACCGCTCTATGCAATGCAGCAGCCAGGGCGTGTGGCAGAGCCCGTGAGTGGTCACAGGCTACGGTTGCTTGTTGAAATGTGAGAAATGATCCGATATGCCGTACCCGGTCTACCACTTGTGAACACCACTTGAGTGAACGATGCTCGGATCATTCAAAGAAGCCTAGAAGGCTCCAATTCCGGTACGTAAAAAAGTCGTATCCTTTTCAAATCGCAGCACCTGGATCATGCCATACGTAAATCTAAATAGCCCACGGCCAGGTCCTGGCTTTGTTGGACATGGAGAAGCAGCTCCCCGGTGTTCAGTGGGACATCATCAGCTACAGCTGCGCCATCACAGCTTGTGGCAAGGCCCTTGCCCCGGCTGCGATTCCCCAGCTGCTCCAAGACATGGCGAGTCGGCACGTGGAGCCGTCGGTGATCAGCTACACCGCAGCCATGGATGGCCTAAGCCGTGCGGGGCGATGGGAGGAGAGCCTGCTGCTGTGGCACGGCTTTCCGCAGGAG
>VSDK01010461.1:1080144-1098015 GCA_009767595.1 Symbiodinium kawagutii | reverse complement strand
GATGATGAGGATGACGAGGATGATGATGATGATGATGATGATGAGGATGAGGATGATGATGATGATGATGATGATGATGATGATGATGATGATGATGATGAAAATGATGATGAGGATGATGATGATGATGATGATGATGATGATGATGATGATGATGATGAGGATGACGAGGATGATGATGATGAGGATGATGATGACCTACTGCAATAGATGGGTAACATGTTGATTGATGGATTCCACTGGATGCCGGGTTTATCGATGTCAGGACTCTGCTGGCAGATGTCTTTCGCCCTTCTGGCGGAGCTGCAGAGCTTGCAGAGCTCTGGCGGCACTGCGGCCTCGTCGCGGAGAAAAGAAGCTGGGCAGCGGGTTGCCGCGACCCCAAGGAGGTTGGCTGAGGTGGTACAACCTACAGGTTGGCTTAGCTTGGCTTAGCTTAGTATCATCGATCCGGCTTAGGTGTTGAAGTACAACCTATTCTGGTTGGGGATGATACTTGTTGCGGATTGTTGTAGGTGTGTCCACCATTTTAATCACTTGGATCCCAACTTTACAGCTAGCGAGCAACCATGGAGCATTAACCATGATGAAAAAACCCACTGGCTATTGGCCATCATTGGCCATCACTGACCATCGTTAATTGACCATCGTAAACTACGATTATCAAACGCGGATATAGGCATTATGAATCACTCATGTATGCATTGTCAATCACTAATAGAAGCAGATGATTATCGACCACCAATATTATCAACCACTAAAACCAGCATTATCACCATCATTAGACTACATTAACTGACTAATTGACAATATTGACCACAATTGAGGTCAATTATCCTAATTAATTATCCTAATTAAACCCCTAATTGACTACAATTCGCCATCATCAAATCATCACCACGGCGTCTCACCGGCCCCTTTTGGTGATCTCCAAATTTGGAGGTTGAGATGTGACGACTTGGCGCCTGGCGAAGGTCGCTCGTCGATGTGGGGTCGCCCTGGGTGCGAGCATCCGGTTGGGACCCTCTCCCATTGTGGAAGGGTTGTGGAAGGGTTATGAAAGGGTCTGGTGTACTTGCGACATCACTGGGTTAGCAATGCTTGCTGGTTTTCCATTCTAAACCTGATGAATTTAGGATGACTCCTCTCACCAACGGACATGCCCTAGGAACAAGGCGATGGCTTGCCAATTGGTTCTTTGGGAGGCGAGGCACATCGGAATTCTCTCAGCACTCACAGCCAATGAGATCATAAGATAAAGTGCTTCTTAGTGTCAGCTATCTGCGCACATACTTAGTCATCCTTTGGCAAAGCCAACACTCCAAGCCAACATATTCGTTTCATCAGAATGCACGGTAATTCTGACCGAGCACTTCGGACTCAGTTCAATGGCTGTTTGACGTGTTTGAGCGGTTTGGACATAGCACCATGTTTAATCATTATTGACCATTCTTAACTGGTTCGCTATTAATTATTATTGACCATATTGATTAGTATTTGGCGGTATTGATCATTAATTATTATTGACCATTATTAACCATGTTCGCGCAGTTCGACTGGATGTCTTTTCACTGCATTTGCCATGGGGCTCGCAGCTGCTAGAGCAGATACAAAACCAGAAGCGGTTCCGGCGGGCCTTCGAACACCGGAAGCGACCTACAGCTGAGATCGTACTGCCACAGGCTTGCTATGTTGGAATGTCTTACTGGAAGATATCTGCAGTGCAAACGTCTACATTTTGCAGCTCCCGACATCAACATAAGTCATTGGTGGCACAACCACAGCAGAGAAAGGGGGTTCATGATGGCAACATGTGGCAACATAATCATTTTGCTAAGATTGACAATGGTTATATATGAAGTCGAAAGTGGCAGCATCATCAACAACATTTTGCCATATCAATAACATTAGTAGTTATAACTGCCATATCAATAATGGCTAACAGCAGGTGCCAAGTGGTGAATGAATGGCCAAGCCCGGTTAAAAGATCTTGAGCCACCGCGGTGCGACTCGTCGCGTTCGTCATGGGACATGACCGTCGCGACGTGCTTCCCGTTCTTCGCTTGCTGACCGAGGCGTCCCAGCTGCAGTTGGTGGATTTTGGAAGATGGGGGTTCGTCAAAATGGGGGTATCCCCAAGAATGACTTGGTTGATTTGGGGTATCCCCAAGTATGCATAGATGATTAAGATTGGAGGATTTGGGGGTCCTCATTTTACGAAGCACTTAGATGGAGGACCAGACGAGACTGAATGAGATTTTTGGCACAAACGCATCTGGAATTTTCATTTCCAAGGTGGGAAAGTGCACGGGTTTTTGGGTGTTTTGAGTCACAGCTGCATGAATCTGCAACAGATGCTGCATGTCAATGGACTCTAAAGTTTGGTTTGGAATAATTGCTGATTGCTAAGCCCGACTTTTACGTCACAATCATCGTTGTATTTTACAACTATCCACTAGACGACTTGTTGGTATTTCCATCATGACAATGCAAGTATTGGCACAGAGATTCTAGCATGCGAGTTTTACCTAACAAACCGCCAGAAGATGTTCGATGGAAGTTCTGGCTAGCATTTGGCATACAGATTCCAGGCCTTACAAACAGCTCCATGAAAGGTGTTTGAAGGCAGAGAAACCAAGGGCTGTACAAGTGAAGAGCCAGATCCCAGAGGCTAAGACAGCGCATAGGTTGAGGGATCAAGCGCACAGTTCCTTCCTGTGAGGCAGATCAAAAATGCGTTGATGATGCAACTGTCAGACGATGCTCGGCATGGTGACATGATGATGGTCGTGTAGTGGATGAAGGACTTCAATAACGCAGGAAATCCATTGAAGTCTGATGAATCTATGCAACCATTTGAAGATCAGGGGTGCTGTGTTGTTGACAGGAAAACTGAGCGGTTGTCTCCGGAAGATGTCAGTGAATTCTATTCTACATTCTCCCAAGAAGAGTCGGCTTTCAGTTGCAACTGGCAAACTATAGCAGACCATAGCTCTATGAAGAGGACGATCATGAAGACCTGTGCAATTATCGACGTTCAGTTTCTGGCAAATTTGTTGTGTGTCTTTAGATCACATGCAAAACGAATAAACACCACAATCACATATTTTCGATGTAACTTTGGGATTCTAGACTCAGATTTGGGGGCTTCAGCAAGGAAACAATTCATTTATGGAGTTCCCATGGATAACTCCAAGGGCCCTGAAAATCAGCTCATCAAATCATGAACGATCGAACGGATTCAATCCAAAAATGATCAAATCAATCATGATCGAACTGATTACATCCAGATGAACCATAAACTATTTTCATAGACCATTTCCATTAGAGATGAATCATAAACTATTTTCATAAACTATTTTCGTGACTAGTGGTCGAACTGATTACATTCAAATTTACTGGTTCCTCACCTGGATGTTCTTTCAGTGGGAGTCACTCCAGGATACTTGCGAGCCTATGTCAACGATACACATGCGGCCGCGAAAGCTTTAGCAGAGACCCTGAGGCGCTTGCCATCGGAGGGATCGCCATGTTTCTTCAAATGGGGGATACTCCCTAGTTATCATCAACCATTTGTAGCCTTTTATAGTCATTTATAGTGATTTATAGTCATTTATAGTGATTTATAGTCATCAATGACTTATCATCAACCTTTAGCCATTTATAGTCATAAACCACATATTTTTGGGTTCCCACTATCAAGAAACCAACAATGGGGAGATCACCGATGGTAGAACTCTGATGGTGCCACTGTCGCGGGGTAGACGCCATTTGATTCGGATCTTCGTATTCGGAGTGGATGCTAAAGCCAACAAGAGTCATTCAAGATCTTCAAGTGAGACAGTTTTGCAGGATGTCAAATAGAGTTTGTTTGGGCAGCTTGCTTTTTATTTCTCTGAGAGCTTTGTTTACATACTGTACATGTTTTCATGATGGATACTTTTCTTTTTGTTGCCCTCCCGTGAATTTTATGCTGTGCATCAGGGTCGAACCTTATCTTGATGCCTATACTTTCAACAACTGACCACCGTTCGGAACGATTTTGTCCGAAAAATCTGCTTGTTGACTATTGATGGTTATGCCCCTAATGATGGTCGATCCTAAAAATAGCCATCCTCTACCAGGGTTGTTGAGTGTGAATCCTTTGGCAACCAAGACCAACCCTGGGATGTTGCCACTTTGATATCCCAATCCTCTAATGTTTGGGTCCAAAACCCATGTGCCACGGGTTCAAATGACCATACTTTTCTGGTCAGGGCTTTGTGCGAACATTCGACAGATGATATGATTAAACACCGATGATTACACAATTTTCTGGAGACATCTCTGTAAATACATCAGTATCGTTTCCAGTGCTTCGTTGTCCTGTGTGTACTGTATCTACATCTACACACGCACAATTGTTTCGGTTTTTCAACATACCACCACATAAGATGATATGATATTATCCTTACACAATCGCATGGTATATCTATATCTTTCACTCTCTCTCTCTCTCTATCTCTATCTAATCATACATGCTACATTGCTGAACTCAAGCATCTCTCCGTATCTCTGTGGCTCGATCTATCTATCTCTCTATCTATATCTTATCTATCTATATTTCTCTATCTCCATCTAATGATACATCTGTTGAACTCAAACATCTATGTCATTAGAATATAATAATCTCTACTACCGAATCTAATCTTATATTATCTTATAGAGATTCTTTCGTTTAGATAAAATCAATTAATATCATCTTATCATATTCCAATCTTTAGTATCAATATTGTATCATTCATGTTTCTCCATTGTTGTCCATCTATGAATTATGAGACTATACTGGAAATCAATCTATAAACATTGTAATTCACAATCTATACATGTGATTAATTGGCATACAATATGAATTACAGCTTAGATTTATTTCCATTATAACAATCACAAGCGCAGGTGGCGCCGCGAGACGCGGCCGCAGCATCGGGTCTGCGGGGCGTGTTCGGCGGATCCGCTGAGCCACAACATGCGAGTGGCACCGTGGCGCATGGGGTAGGTGGCGGATCTGATGGCGGTGATCTCAGCCATGGCAGCTGCAGACGTGGTGGAGATGGCTCCAGATGTTGATGGGTTTTCCCTTGCGAACTTCATGAAACTTGTGGTTTTGATGAGGGAAAATGAAGCAGAATGGTAGAATGGCGATGGTTTTTTGTTTGGTTTTGGTTGGGAATTGAAGTTGGCAGCGGGAAGATCGTCATCCAGCAGTTGTTTATATCATTTTGTATCAATTGTTGGGTGCTTGGTGTAGCGCATGAGTTGTTGGCTGCCGCTCTTAAGGGTGGTCATATGTAGTGATTGATGATCCTTGGGTTTTCACCACCACTTCGGCTTTGTGCAGCTGGGTACTTATTGTGAACCAGGGTCAAGTTCGGCAAATTCATCCACCCGAAGTCGATTCAACATAAGCAACAAGCACTTAGGGAGGCTGTCGCATTCTGCAGGCCGCTCCTCGACATATTGTTGAGCGTCGCAGGATGGTGGAATCCCGTGCCATCGCATATACTCGCTGGTTTGATTTGTTTTAACGATTTATTATGATTTATTGGTTTGGATGATTCAATCATAGCTATTCATGTTTAAACCATACATGCTGGTGCAATATCATAGCCAACTCCAAATGTGGATGATTCGACCAGCTCAGGTAGGTGTTGACCGCATGGAGCGACCGGTTGGGGCCTCAGGTTGCTGAGTTGGCCGAGGATTGCCATGGTAAATCCCTACCCTCTCCTACTTTTATCCCTTTGATTGCTGGTTTTTCATTGTTTTTTCCATGTTTTCCACTAGATAAACCTTTCGAGTGGACCTTTCTCGACCATGAGCTTTATCAGTATAATCAGTATTGAGCATTCATAGCCATGATTGTCCATGATAGAAATGCATTAAAATACGTCAAAAACAAAAAGTCAGTGGAATGCCGCAATGCCCAGCTGGGGTTCGCCACTGGCAGAGGTGATTTACTCGTGCTTCAGCCAAGCCCTACATCGCTCCAATGCAACGCACAACGTGGATCATCTTTTGAGGAGATCCCATCTGCGGCCGGGGGGAGAAGTGGTCCACCTTCCCACCGCCATTGGGTAGCTGTGCTTCGCTCGTCTCCACGGCCACTCTCCGGGGTATTCCGGGGTCTGTTATATTATATCATCATCATGTACTAATCTCAGTAAAGAAATGGTTGCAGTATTAACCATCATCATTGACTGTGAGCCACCAGAAACGATTTCTCGCGGGGCGCGAGTAGTGCGACATGCTCGACATTCCCTGGAAAGACCAGTCTCAACGGCCCAAAGTGGGTTCAGTGGGTGTAAGCCCGTAGTAGCGCCACCCATCACCACTCCAGAATTATTCCAGTTGGCGGGGAAATCAAACATAGTTATCCATGACAATTACCCCACAAATTGGTTGATCATTATAGTCCATACGCCAGGATATAGTACATACTTGCAGATCCGTTTTTTATGTACTACCGATACAGTATTTCACAGTAAATCACAAACTATTTATTGTGGAACTGGTGGTGTTCTGTCAGCAGTTGGATGTCCCACTGTAGTTTATGCTGGCGCCGCCCATAGAGACGCGCTGCCAAATAGCTGTTTTTCAGGTTCTTACGGTCATCTAGTGTTGAGCAAGTCTGGAGATGATATTCACGTAAATACACACGCACACCGTTTCTGAATGCTATATCGCTCACTCGGGGCGCCTTCGATGTTACGCCACGCATGCTTCATGATGTTGCTGCTACGTCACGGCAGGGTTGGGTGGGGAGTGTTGGGGGTCCCCCATTTTAAGAAACCACCACCTAGTAGTTGTTTAAGCTGGCGCCGCCCATAGAGACGCGCTGCCAAATAGCTGTTTTTCATGTTCTTACGGTTATCTAGTGTTGAGCAAGTCTGGAGATGAAATTCACGTGAATACACACGCACACCGTTTCTGAATGCTATATTGCTCACTCGGGGTGCCTTCGATGTTACGTCACGCATGCTTCATGATGTTGCTGCTACGTCACGGCGGGGTTGGGTGGTGGGGTGGGTGGGGTCATGTTAACGTTCACTTGCAGTTGCTTCATGAAGTTGATGTCACGGCAGGGGGGGGTGGTGGGGTGGGTGGGGTCATGTTAATACAGCTGGCAATACAGGTTTAACTTGGTCAAAGACCTTTGGTCGGCTGTGCCCGAAGTCTTGCAAGAGATTCGCCGAGCCTGAGTTGAAAAAAGGCCGCTTCTTTACGGGCGGCGTTACCTAGTTTATGGTGATAGTCAGCTTGGTAATGCGGTATACCCAATCCTTAGCCATGCTCAGAGATAGCTGGCGCCTTCCAAAAATGGGTGGTTCAGTATGTGGCTTGTCCTCTGGAATAATCAAATTTGTAGAGAGTGAAAATAATTATGGTGGCTGGATACTATAGCATCTGTAGTTCGCTAACTAGGGGTTATACAGTCAATATTGCTGACTATGGTCACTGTTCATCATAGTTTATCAATGGCTGGATCTCCATGTATCTCCTATGAAACTGGTAGGCAGCTTGGTGCATCCCGAAGCGGTGCCGGAGCTCCAGGAACCTGGAAGATGCGGTTGCGGTGATGAACTCCCGCGCAGCTTCCGGAAAAGGCCAGGGAGTTGGCACGGGATCGGCACAGCATACGAGGGGCCTGGTATCAATGATTCACAGGTGACAACTGGTGAGTAAGTGATATTAACGGTGATTTAAGTAGATTTGTTACTAGAACTGGTGATTCACAGGTGACAACTAGAACTAGTAATGGTGAAACACGGCGAACTTGTTCTAGCTTGCAAGGCTTTGGTGGGTGTGGTCCCGGAAGCCAGCTCAATTCAACAACGGTGCGGAGGGTTTTCGCGAAATCGGCTCCGATCAATTGGCATGCCCATTGTGACATGAGCCCATCTTTTCCAAGTGAAGACGTAGCAGACTCACAGGGTGCATGGCTTGCTGATACATCCTACAGATCTGAGTGCACATCCGCTAGAACCAGTGTTCTGTTCGGCGAGAATGAATTATAGCAACGCTCTCCCACAGTATCACCGTTGTGTTGCCCCTGTGGTGGCCTGTGGTGTGCTTCCTTGCCAGACGACCCTGGATCCTGGGTCATTCTGATCGACTACTATGGATACAATTGGCTGGTGGACACCAATCCCCTGACAGCCGTGCTGGCAGTCAAGCTGCTGGCGCATTATCCGGAACGTAGCTGGGTGACGTACGCAGGGCGAAGGAGGGTCTGATATCAAGGGGATCAACAAAGATACACAGATGTTGTGACAGTGTGACGTTTGTTGAATAGAGATCTACCAAAACTTGTGTGAGTTGCCAGTCTCCAACGAAGAACTGGTATGAAGCAACTGAGAAGATTTTCGTAGGTGGACACGGACTGTACAGAGGCGGCATTTGCTGAAGGTCAAGGTTTCCCTCGCCTTAATGGTTCCCTGATTCATCAAAATACTCTCAACGAAATTCGGCCCAACCCACTTGCTCGAAGAACTTCATCCTTCAAGACCCCACTTTCCCAAGGTGATTTCCCAGGGTTTCCCAATCGAGATTTCCCATGAATTTCCACTGAGGCTTGGGCCGCTGCATCATGGTGGATCCTCCCAGCGCCTTCGCAGGGACCTGGCGGGTGCTGCGGGGCATCATCAACGAGGTCACTGCTTCGAAGACGCTGCGAGCGCATCAGGTGATGACATGGCGCGTGGGTGGTGAATGCTTGTGGTGAACCATGGTGGATGGTTGGGGTTCGATGGTTCATGGTTGGTTGAGAAGTGGTTCAATGGTTGGTGAACCGTTGGTTGATGCTTGGTTACATGATTAGTGGTTAAATGGTTGGTTAATTGGCTGGTGAATGGTTAGTGGTTGGTTAATAAGTGATTCATTGGTGTTTTGATTAGCTGGTTAATGGTTAATGGTTGGTGAATCGTGGTTGAATGGTTGGTGAACCACCAGATGTTGATATTGATGCTGCATTGATATTGGTTAGTGGTTGGTGAATGGTTGGCTCAATGGTTGGTGAATGGTTGGCTCATGTTTGATTACTTGGTCAAGGGTTGGTGAATGACCGGTTCATTAGCTGGTTTATGGTTGATCAATTAGCTGGTTAATGAGCTGGTTAATGGTTGGTTAATAACTGGTTTACGAGCTCGTTGATCATAGGGGATCATTTCCAAGAATCATAGGGAATATACCAAACTGTATGGCTGTGGTTGTCAATAGTTAGCCAACCAAGATTAAGGTGAACATCCGAACGGTTAGACTCGTGACTGGTCCTTGATGGACGATTCATCAGGGGTACATGCAGGGTATTGACCCGCAGCCACATCATTGAATACATAGGCTCCATTCGGGGTAGAACCAGCCTGAATCGAGGGATAGCCAACCAATAACCAACAACAATGACTTCTTTCTAGGTTTGCCTCTTGATCCCAAGCCGCTCAAGCTCAGGGGTACCACTTGTCAGCTTGGAGCGTACAGCTAGCACCAAACTACATACAATGGCGAAAGACAGAGTATGGCTCTGATTCAAAAGCGATCAACTCGTCATCCATCAGAGAAGATGTTCTTGGTTTTCGTTGTGAAACCAACAACAATAACTGGGGGTACCAGAACCAATTTTCGTTCGGAAAAAACAGAAAGCCGACCTGTTCTTTGGCTCTACCACGTCGGAGACATGATGGTTTGAAATCATACCAAGTTGAGGTCTACCACCGGGTTTATCTTGAGATCGACAGGGATGGAGTAACAGCCATCAGCAATAGGTGGTTTCGCTTTTTCTTGAGATAGTTGATTGATTGCTATGATAGGTACTGGTTTCAATGATCTGCTGGTTAAGCAATGATGGAGCAACAATCAAGATCAACTAATCATTGATTCTCCGACATAGGATTCTCGGTAGAGATGATAATGCTATGTCGGATCAATATCATCTTATGATTATGATTCCCAGTACAAGATCAACTCATCATTGATAATGATGGATAATTTTTTGTTCTTTGCTATTATCAAGTGGCTTTTGACCCTCAGTGCTTAGCTGTGATTGTTGTTTGTGGGCATCTTTTTCCTTGCCTTTGCGACGTCCCAAATATATGGATTCTGATTCCTGGAGGCGGTGTTTGGAACCATCATTGGTGGGTCACGCCCCAGCGATTTTCGAGGTCAAACACCCAGGATATATATCAATGTATATATATATATAATTTTCATATGTAAATGCAGCCAGGATAAATACGTATATAACAAATATAAATAAAACTATATATATATATATATATACACAAAATGATAGATATTTGATTTTCTTCATGTACACAGTTTGGTTTTTCTTCACGTTTGCATATATTGGTTGTAACCGCCCCCGTTGCACTCTCCCAGGATTGTTTTCACCCGCGTGGACGATGGCTCCCTTGAGAGGGAACTCAGTCACTGGGCAGATGCCAGTTTGCAAAAGTGGCTATTGGCAGAGACTTTTGAAAATCGACTGGAAAGGAACCAGGCCGATGCCGACGGGAACGGTCAGAGATGGTCTGGGATGGCGGCTGCATCCTTCATATGGCTTAGAATCATTGAATGAGTCTGCATGGAAGGTGAGTTTTTTTTTTGAGGATAATTGCAGAGTGGTGCACGATAGTGATGTCGCTGCAAAGACAATCAACTTCACGGGAACGTGTTTAGATCACCACGTGCTTCAGAAGAAATGCCCACGTATTTGTATATCCGGCAACATGTGCGTTTTTCTTCGATTATATGAATATGGACTTGTGCTTGTTCATTCTGGCGTGCTTGCAAAATTGGGAGCTTCAATGAATGCCAGAAAATGTGGGGCACGGTTCTGAATCCCCGTCATTTATAGACAGCCAATGATTGTATTCGTAAACCAATTATCAACCATGAGTTGGCATGAATACTGTGAGCCAGCATGCCATAGTCATTGCATCTCTGCCAATCGATCTACCCGTGCTACGCAACGCTGTGGTGACGCATCCCAGCATCCCACGCGCCGTGGCGCCAGAACGGCAAGAAGATGTACTGGAAAGCGCCATGCGAGGACGGCGCTCACGACCCGTCACTTGGTCATAAGTCAGGTGGGTTGCACCACCCACAGCGCCCAGGGCTGTCGCTGATGGTTGCACCCCGGTGTGGTGGGTTGTTTCCAGTTGTTTCCCAAGTAGAATTCATCATATTTATGGGAAAACTGTGGAAAACTATCACTGATGGTCAGGGAAAGAACCTTTTGCATTTTGCATGCTTAGGCCTGTACAGTTATACCTAGTCGTTGAGCTCCGTTTTGGCAAGTGTTGACCTACAGCCAGTCTCCAGATTTGCCATCTCTCACACGAAGTTGTTAGTGAAGGGTCCTCAATTTAAAGCCGCCATTGAGGCATAAACACCAATCTCGGCACCAGAAAGAGAATACAACGACACCAAGGTTAGGCGCCAGTTGGGTGTTGGCAATGCCCCAGGAGAGCGGAGCTGCAGTTTCTCTCGTCCCCCGAGTTTCAGCTGACGCTCACCAGTCGTTTAGAGCGCGGCGCGCCACCGCTGGGCCCCTCTCAGCCGCTGAGCGCGCCTGCGCCAGCTACACAGGCGAAGCCATGGTTCGCGCTAGGCCGGGGATGGTGGGATGGGACATGGCCGTGCATGTGGAGCATGTGGATGAATCTTGATGAATCTATCTCTATCTCTCTTTATACATACTATTGATATACATATATATATATATAGATTATTTCACAAAAATATATATATATATATAGATTAATTAATAGGTTTATATGTATATATATATTTATCTCTGCATGTGCAAATCTAAATAGAAATATCCCGTTGCGCATCTTGGGCTAATGTTCGGGGTCGTTTTGTTCACCAGCTCTTGAGCTGGTCAAGCTGGCGGCTCAGCTACTTAACAGCTGGATACTCCTGAATACTTATCAACCATCAGTTGTTCATTAAAAATCACCCTTCATCACCATCAAGTATCATCAGCAATCATTACCCAGCAACCACAACGTAGCATGGTTATTCCATCCATTCACCATCATCCATCATCAGTAATCATTGTTTTAAACCATTCAGAAGCCATTCATTCACCATTTAACCCTTCACCCTTTGTTGACATCACGAACCATTCGTCAACCGTGAACCAACGATTATTAACCATTAATCATTCAATTAACCATGATCAACCACGATATACCATTCACAAGTCATTTTCAACCATTGACACACCATATCCATCAACCCGCCACTATGAATATCCACATTACTATCCATATCAACATCCATCTAATCATGAACCAACCATTAACCACATATTAACCAGGTTTTTAGCCCAAAAAATTACCCACCACTAACCGTCCCCAACCGTCCCTAGCCGTCCCCAACCGCGTCCCTAACCGTCCCCAACCGTCCCTAGCCGTCCTTAACCGCGTCCCTAACCGCGTCCCTAACCGCGTCGCTAACCCATCATTCACTGCCGGCTGTTTTTAGGCGCCCTGACGCTGCCGGCTGTGCTGGTGTCCCTGCAGACGCTGGGTGCGCCAGGCAGCAGTTGGCAGGTGGCGAAGCATGGCAGCAGCAGCGGTGGATCTGGCTTTTTCGGCCGAGAAATGGCGGGTTGATATATGGGGATAGTGGTGGTTGATGGTGGTTAATGGTGGATAATGCTGGTATGATGGTGGTATAAGGGTGGTGAATGGTGGTACAAGGGTAGGGTGGTTAATGGTGGGGTGGTTAATGAATGTTACTGGTGGTTAATGAATGTTAATGATGGTTAACAAATGGTCCAGAATGATGGTTAATATTGGTTAATGATAATGAATGCTTGGTAAATTATGGTGAATGTGTGGTCAATGATTATGAATGGTTCTTTTGCAGTGGTTATGAAATGGTCACGAATGGTTTGATTGTGGTCAATTATGATGATCAATTGACCAAACATGGTTAATTCTGCTTAGATGACCAGTTGGATCGTGGTGAATTGCGGTCAAATGGTTAAGAAGACCCATTGGCCAAGAATGGTTCGATAGTTTGGAACAGTGAAGGACTAAGGTGTTAAGAATAGTTAAGGACACTTAAGAATACTTACTCCAGAAGACGGTTTGATAGTGAAGAACCATGGTTTAAGGGACTTCAGCAGGGTTGATGATCATTAATTGTGCTTAGATGCTCGTCAATGACGGTCAATTTGCGGTTGATATTGAGAATTATGGTTCATGAAGGTTAATCAGTGCTACTTCTGGTTGCTAATGGTCTATCGTCGATTGCAGTTGCTGATTGGTAAGGATTGGTGAACAATGACTCAATCATGCTTGATCACGATCAAGACAAGGAGCAATATCATGTGCTTGATCAGGCGTCGGCACTTGTGCTTTCACATTCACCGAAGCTGGTACCCACCAACAACACATGATGTATGGATTGTAAGCAAATGTTTGTGTTTGCTGGATGAAATGTTCGCGGTGACATCGTTCATCAATCAAGAAAACATGAAAAAGGCCACTGAACTGACAATGAAACCTGAAACCATCATAGGCAGCTTCATCGGTTGTTTGTGAAACCACCGCTCAATCCCTCCCCCTGCCATTCAAGAAACCCTCAGGGCCCAACCCAACACAGGAGATGTGTATTGGTAAGCATCGTTGCAGATCATTTTTGACCATTATTAGCTGCCGCGAACCATCATGAGCCATCGTCCATTGTTATTAGCCATGATTAGCCATCAACAGTCGTCGTTTGTCATGGTTCGTAACAGGATTAAGATCATTGACCATCATTAGCCATTAGTATCAACCATGATTGATGATCTAACGTGAACAATCATAGACCAACAAGCCATTAACTATTGTTATCCATGATATTCCCCAACAATGCTGGTCACTATCGCCAGTCCTCAATCATTGGTTAATGATATTCCAACCATAATTGTCCACATTATTCAATCTAGCTAATGATTGTTGCTGGTCATTATCCCCTAGTGTTGTTGCATAATTATCTCCTTCTTGATGGTCAATTTCCCCAACATTGCTGGTCAATATTCCCTATTCTTTTTCCTCACAATCACGAACCATGGAGTTCTTCTAACCATTGACAATCATTGACCATCAATGTTCATCGACCATTAACCAACCATTACATGAACCGACCTTTAAATACCATTAATCAAGCATTAACCAACCATGGTTGGTTGATAGTTGATTAATGAACCAGCATCTAAGGGTTAATGGCTGGTTAATGGTTACTGGTTGGGCATTAACCCACCATGAACCAACCGCCGAAGCTAGCTGATGACCCTTGCTTTGCGTTCTGAGGCTGGCTCTGTTCGTGGGAATCTGCTTTGCAGCTCCAGGTTACAGAGCATTCTCCTCGCAGCCTCCGCAGGCTGAGAGCAAGGCAGGGCACAAGCAGATGATCCAATGCTCAGGAAGGATGGCTTCATTCATGATTAGTCAATGGTTCACAATGGTGAAGAATGTTCGAAGTGTCAATAGTGATCGTTAATTATTTAATGACTCGTCACTAGTCAAGGTTGAAAATTACCATGTTGAGACCCTTGGCCGTTTCAGCGTCCTACCTAAGGCAGGTTTCTAAAAGTCCAACATGGTAATTTTCAAAAGTTTGGGCTCTAACAGATTAGTTGAAGTGCCCCCTAACAGGTTTCTAAGAATGACTGGCCCTTTTTGGGCTGCAGATTATGAAGTTGGAGTTGCCCTTGGAGTTGCCCGGTGCCGGGGCTCGTGATGATTTCGAGCCTCCAGTTGTATTTTCGAGCCTCCAGTTGTATACAGATGGTAGAGGTTTTTGCGGAAGCATCACATGAGCTTGGCCTGGATGCCACTAAATATCGTATTGACGAAGCCGCATGAAGCGACCATGTCATTCCGGCTCCCTCATGTTGGGCACCAGCAAGCCAAGATCCGCTGGTGAGAATTCATTTGGCGAGCTGGGTCAATGCTTGGATCAACCAATAGTGGGGGATAATCACCACCTATCAGTGCTTGGTTGGCAAGTTATTTTTGTTGCATCACATGTTTCTGTGATGCCAGATGAGTATGGACATCTCTCACTGACACTCGTTTCATGTTGAGTGCCACCAATAGTAGGGAAAATAATGGTTGACAGTGGTGGAACCAAGAATACAGGGTTTGACCTAGTGTTTCCGCTGGCTCGGCCCCTCTTCCTGGCTCGCGTTTTTGCGCATTTCTGTTCGTTGCTCCCATGACACCTGATTCTTCAGTCAGCTATTTGGTGTTTTCGGCTTTCCTCTCTACCACTGTGATGAGAGCGTCTTTTATTGAAATGATCCTCATCACTTGTTTTGGCAATGTTTTGATACGCATTGAGGATATAGATTATATCGATTATAGACGGGATAAGCAATGGCAAATGAACCGCCTCCAATTTTACACAATTTGCTGGAATTTCCGCATGAAATGTGGCTGATTCTGGTAAGGATCGGACGCCCATACAATCAAGCATTGTTAATCATCATTAATCACCATTATGACCATTAACATCCATCAACCATCATTCACCGTCAACTAACAATCACTTAACTGCTACAAACAGGTCAACCAACAGTTTGGTCAACGATTTCAGCAGCAGTTCAAGGTTCAACCAACTCACACTCACACATTTGAGAAAGTTGACCAGCATGAATCGTCATCAACCATCATCAAACCAACATTCACCAATATCGACGATCATGCAACCATCATTGAACCATCCTCCAAGCATCATTTGATCACCATTAACCAGCATCGAACCAACAAAAATCATCAGGTTCTTCAAGCATCAAAGCATCAAACTGCAGCATCTAACCACCATCAAACTGCGCCATCTAACCACCATTTAACCACCATCAGTTGTTAACGCCAACAGGCCCACCATCAACTTCCCTCCACACCGTCGCGCCACGGCAGGTGGCCGCGGCGAAATGTGCCGCGCACGCCGCGCACGTGACGTCTTCGGCCCGAGTGGAGCCTTGGAGTCTGCGGAAAATCCATGGCGAAGCAGATAGAAACAGGTGGAACATGATTCATATAATCATAATGGTAATATAATGGTTATATTCACATAATTCACAGGTGGAACAGATGGTTAACCAACATGATTATCATAATGATCTGCTTCGCCATAATAATGGTTATAACAGATAATGGAACCATAATAATGATAGAAACAGATAAAATATTATTATGAGTATCATAGTGGTTATAATAACATGGTTCATAATAATGGTTCTAACAGCTGTTAACAGCTGGAGTAGTTAATAATAAATATAATAGCTGGTAGTAGTTGTCAGCTGGTAGTTATCGTAACCAACACCACCAGAATAGGGGTACCCCCCAATGATCTATTCATAATCATTTATAGTAATAAACCAACCATAGCTTTGGGGGTCCCCCATTTTGAGAAACCATCACATTGGTATGGATTGTCATGGTAACAAGCTTAGATGAATTGGAATGAACTAGATGAACCAGCTGCAGCCAGCGAGATGAAATGGTATGGATTTTCCTGTACTAGCTAGATTTTTAAGAACCAGCTATTTCTTGCGTTCATTGATTTTTGTGAACATAGCTGGTTGTTAAATAGCTAGCTGGTTTGCTCATTTGCCATGGCTGGTTTATGGTGTTTTCGCTGGTTTGTCCTGTGTGCCTGGGTTTCCCGGGGGGTTCCGTTGCGATCATTGACCTAGGATGGTGGCTCGTTGTCATAGTTGATGACTGACTCAGGCTACTGACGTGGGTAATATGCACTGAAAACATTTTGTTTGGAAACTATGATCACGAGATCGTGATTAATAAATCTGATGAACTGCCAATCTACTTCAAGACATAGCTACAGTTGTTGGTAGTTTGTTGGTTACAATAGCTGGTAGTAGTTGGTTGTTTTGAAACATAGCTAAAGTTGTGCATTTTGATAGTTCGTATTGGACATTGTCATTCAAAACCATCAGTTGGTCCCTATAGCCGGTAGCTATGAACACACATAGCTAGTTACGAACTAGCGGGTTCACCAGATGGTTATTCAAAAGCAGGAAATAGTACCAACCAATACCTGGTCCAATAGTGCTGGTTGGTTGATGGATGTTAGTGCTCAACTAATGGTTGACCATCACAATCGACAAGAACTTAGAATTATTGACAATTCTTGACCATTAAGCACGATGAACTCGCCATGCAGAAGCTTCAAATACTTGCAGAGTCATGGATTTGAAAAAAGGAGCTGCTGAACATGGTCAACCGTGATCAATAATGGTTGTAGCCAGCCATTGATACATGATAGACATGGTTGTTTTCAATACCCACGCATGTAGCGTAAAAAAGCAAAATGGCTATCATATAGCTTATCAACCGTTCCTAGCGATTGCAGCTGACAATGATCATTTTCATGTGTAGTTTATGGTCAATAATGATATATAATTCTATCATATAACCATTACTGGCAGTTGTGTAATCATGATGGACAGATGTTAACCAATGATTCAACCATTAATAATTGCTCAGCATGGGTTACAGTGATTGAAATGATAGTGATTGGGGATAGTAGCCATCAAGGATGAGGATTTGCTAGCTAATCACAACCAGAGTAGGGACAGATAGACAGGCACATGGATGGATGGATGGATGGATGGATGGATGGATGGATGGATGGATGGATGGATGGATGGATGGATGGATGGATGGATGGCTGGATGGATGGATGGATGGATGGAGGATGGAGGATGGAGGATGAAGGATGGAGGATGGATGGATGGATGGATGGATGGATGGATGGATGGATGGATGGATGGATGGATGGATGGATGGATGGATGGATGGATGGATGGAT
>VSDK01010461.1:1024104-1079096 GCA_009767595.1 Symbiodinium kawagutii | reverse complement strand
ATGGATGGATGGATGGATGGATGGATGGATGGATGGATGGATGGATGGATGGATGGATGGATGGATGGATGGATGGATGGATGGATGGATGGATGTATGATGATGGATGGATGGATGATGATGGATGGATGGGTGGATGGATAGATAGATCGATAGTTGAATAGATAGTTGAATAGATACATTCAAACAAGTTAATTGTCAATTTGTAAATGGGGCCCCCCCGGGCATTGTTCAGCATCTCTTGGGTACTGGGACGACCCTGTACCGGTGGGCCGAGGTGAAATTTTTCCTCGGGGGGTTCGGAGGTTCGCTTGGCTATGGGTCAAGCTGTTAACCAGCCAACTAATGGAGGATTTACCAACTGGTTAATGGTAAACATTAGGATTACCAACATTAGTTTTGACATTAAGCAGCCAACTAAGGGAAAACTAATGATTAATGATAGGGGAACCAGGGGGACTAAGGGTGAACTGACCCACAGCCAAATGTGTCTGTGGACTGCTACTCTGCATCACCGAGGATTCACCCCCGAGCTACCAGAAGAAGTCACGACTGGAGCGGCAAAATCCATGCCTGATGTGGTCGTGCTTCCCCTGTTGGGCTGAGGCTGAGTGACATCTGAGGTGAAACTCAGTTTCAGGGTCTCAACTCGTTGAGTTGGGTCATGCACAAGTTGTGTCCAAATATTTGGTACCTCTCACGTCTGTTCAGCTTGGAAAGCCAGAGGGTTTTCCGGCAAAGGAGCACTTGGTGAAGACACCCGAAGTTGCAAATGAAAAAAACCTACAGTGAAGAGTCGGAGTTTGAAATTTTGGCTCCAGATGTGAGGCACTGAATTCGCGGAGCGATGCAGGGCAACAACATTTTCCATGCCCACTGGGCACTGCACACATGCCAATCGGCTGAAGACTGAGTTCCATTCGCCGATTTTCAGTGGATGGATATCCATGAACTGCGTGAGAAGGAAAAGAGCTGGGCCAGCCGCCTGCATTGAAGAGCTGCCAAATCCCAACTGGTCCCATCCTTTTTCCATCCTTTCTGAGCCTTCTCCATTCGCGCCGAAATCTTTGAATTCGTTTCTTTCGACCCAGTTCCACGACTCAATCTTTTCACTCGAAGCAGAAAGGGGCAGAAACAGTCACCAATTCTGTGGACACAACCATACACATAGAGGTCCAACTGTTGGCTTAAAGATCTACAGCGTCAGCACTGTATTCCCCGACTTGTGAGTGCACCAAATTGTTGTGGAATGTTTCGACCAATTATAGTGTGCGGGGACGGTTTGGGCCCAGTCAGGAGAGGCTGGTGGGTTACAATCGTTAATAATGGTCTCTTGATAAGGGAAAACTACAGCCAAGTATTAGGAACAATCAATGATCAACCAACAGTTGCTTAATTGTTGATAAACTACATCATGAGGATATATTGTGATAATGATAAACGGATGGGGAGATGAAATTCTCGTCTTGGCACTTAAGTAGAATATGAACACCATTGACCATTGTTACAATACGAAGATTTTTTGTTTGGATTAGATGGATTGTCGTTGCATTTGTTTGTCGCATTTTTGGATCTTTTTTGTTAAAACACTGAATCAATGTGACCTGGAACCGCCCTTGAATCCCATTGTGTTTGGGATTCTGGTCGCCCCCGAATGCGGTTCAGTGCTTAAGGAAGTGTAGCCGATGAACTTAGCAATGTGAAGAACATCACTCTCCAAAGAATACAAACGCCAAAGAAACATTGTCCCGGAACAAGTATAGTGTGATGCTATTTTGCAACGAATACTGTCTGGCTCCTTTGCAACAAACTCGACTGCTAGAAACTCGGTAGAATTGCCAGACTGTCATGCTGTGCAAAACAGCAACGATGCAATCCAATGCAAACATGCAATGAATATCATTCTGAACTACTGTATGATTCAACACGTATGCGCATATCATACATCCCACTTGCTATTCATTTTCCTCGCCAGCAGATGGATGATATGTTTTCGGACGAGGACGTGGATGAGTTTTCAGATGAGGAACTCCATGATCCAGACGAGGACGTGGATGAGTTTTCGGATGAGGAACTCCATGATTTCAGTTTCGGTGCACACGATATCCACGACCACGAATTCTGTGACTTGACCGAAGCGCAGCTCCAAAAGTTTGCCATGAAAAACGCCAGAGATGTCTTGGCCAAGAGTTGCACCCTGGAAGACCACTTCTGCGACATGGCCACGGTCCGTTGGACCCTGCGGCATCGGCTACCCTTGCCCGAGCTGGTGCGGGTCTTGATTTTGGAGTTCCATGAAGTCCAGTTGCATGGGCGAAAGTTGTTAGGCTTGCACAATGGTCATGACTACTATTTCAAAAGCTTGGCAACCCTTGGTGCTGGAGAACTGATGTGCACTTACCAGGGTCGGAACTTGACACTTGCTGAGTACTGCCGGGATCTGGGATGCCCTGTGTCACCTGCTGCGCCGGTGATCAAAGCTTCCAGATGTTACGAAGACTTGGACTGCGCAGAAGAAGTGGTGGTTTTGCCCAGCGAGTTTGCAGTTGCTAGGTTTTTTCAGGGGTGAAAGGAATGGAACTCCGTTTTCCCTTGAACTTTGGGAGTTGATATGGCTGTGAATGTAACAGTGTGAACTTAGGGGTGCTATCCACTTAATGATGTCGTGAATTTGTTTTTCAATATCTATACTATATTACTATTATCATTATTATTGTTATCATTATTACTATTGTTATTATTATGAGTGTTATTACTACTATTGTTGTTTTTATTGTCATTATTTTGTTCTTGTTATACATAGTTCATTCAGTTAAGGAAAATGAGATGTTTCGACCACCAGTTTTTTTGGATCCCAATTTTGAGGCAAATGATACGGCAAGTCAAGCCACTGTTGTTGTATTGGAAGTTTTACTCTAGCGGTGGCATGATTGTCCATGTAGTACCAGGCCAAATGCCTCACAACGATACTCGCCACTTGCAGGTTCTGGTGCCAGAGGCCTCTTCGCCTTGTGGTTCATTCTTCGACTGCTTCGAAAGTGTGGAAGATTGGTTTGAAGATGCCCAAGTCTTTGAAGATGAAGAGGGCATGGAGTCTGATGAGGACATGGAGACTGATGAGGACATGGAGCCTGCACCCAGTCCGCAAGATTGAAAAAACCGGCCTCCATCCACGAGATCCTTCCGCAGGACAGGGAGTTGTATTGGGCTGTAAGAATTGGACGCAAAGATGAAGAAGATGGTGATGAGGCTGTTCGGCGGCTGTTATGTAGCGGTGCCAATCCAACTGTGCGGTTTCCAGAGAAAGAAAACGATTCCAGCAGCCAATCCAACAGTGCTGTTTCTTTGGCCAAAGAATTGGTGGAATCATTGACTCACTGGAGAGATCAGTTGCTGGAGGGACAGTGCCCACACCAAGCCAAAAAGTGCGGCCGTTCTAGCTTTCTCTTTGCAGCTTCACAGGAAGATGCCCGTTTTCAGGCCAGGATGTTCTTGGAGGAACTGGAAATGAAGAAAGAGGTGCTTTCGTTGCTGACCAAGGCTCAACGTGTTTGGGACACACCGAGCCCGTCCAAGCGCACGTTGTGCTTAGAGAATTTCGTTTTTGGCCGTGGGGTCAGATGTCCGGACTTCTCACTGCTTGGAACAAGTCTGGGGCCCAGAGCTGGTGGGTGGAAGGTTTGTGAGGTAGAGCTTGGCCGCCTGGCAGCGTGCATGTGGGATCTGGCCCAAAAGCGGCAGCGCCGGACTTTGTGCTGCAGACAAGCAGAGGTGGAGGCGATGATGGCCGAGGAGAACCTTTCACGTCAAGTGGAGCTTCGGGAGAAGATAGAACGGCAAAGAGCCCGAAGCCTGGAGATCCAAAAAGCCCGACACCTGGAGATCCAAAAGATGCAACTTGGGAAGTTTCAGACCAGTCATCGGACCAGGTGCAATGCTTGCCATTTGAATCTCCCGGATGCCGCATTCAGCAAGAACCAGTTGTTGAACAAAGGGAGTCATGAACGCCGCTGCAGTTCATGCATTTCTCTTGGCAGGTTGAGTTCAAGTTCCTTCCGACCTGTGGCTTCTCCTATGATGAACGGCGGGGTGCTATCGGCAATCCCCATGCGCAACGAAGGGTGGAGGACTGAATGGACAGGCCGAGGACATGTCCGCACCATGGGTCGGAAAGTGCAACCCTGGCTGTCATTTGATGCCTGCCATGGCGCTTGGAAATTCCCGAACGGTTTGATGCAGTTCTTGAGAGATGCAGGACACACAGCGCCCACCACTCTTCAAAGCCACGTGTGGCCAGCCTTGATGGAGGGAAGGGACACGGTGGCCATTGCCGGAAGTGGGAAAACTTTGAGCTACCTCTTGCCTGGCTACATCAAGATATTACGTGCATCCAGTCAGTCCCCTGGTATGCTGGTGATGGTTCCAACCCGTGAGCTTTGGCATCAGATTCGCACTGAAAGTGAACGCTATGGCCGACCTGCAAACATTTCCACTGCCGGTGTCTTTGGTGAAGGAGTGGCAGTTGGCCAATGTTTGGTTTCCACCCCGAGACATCTCAATAGTTCGACTGGTCCAGCAATTGATGCATCAAGATGTCAGTATTTGGTCTTGGACCGGTTGGATCAGATGTTAGACATGGGCTTTGAAGCTCAACTGCTAGAGCTCCCAGAATGCTTGCCACAAGTTCGGCAGACAGCTGTCTACACCACGGCATGGTCGCAGAAGGTCCAAAGCGTAGCAAAGCTCTTGACCAAGGATACATTTTATGTTCATGTGCAATAGAGTCATACAGCCTGCGTGGCTCCCATTTGAACTTTCAATTAGAAACCTTAGCAGTTCTGCAGGTTTCTCAGCAAATTCGAAACATTTATATAGATGCATTTAGATTGGATCACGCCCGTCGCAGCTGTGGCGTGTTGGGGGGGGAAAGTTTTGTTTCGTTTGAATCTGGCAGTTGTAGATGCGCAACCATGGACTTCCCCAGAAGTTTGCAAAGCCTGATGCATGATCCAAAAGATCCAAATATAGGAATCCAATTGATTAGAGTCTTTAGAAATGGGCTACTTGAATCTTGTGGAGGGAATTTCACATCATGTCGGCGAGATTTTGCTCACGTCGATCCAGGTCACCGAGTGGTGAAGATTGGAGGTGACGTCCTGCGAAATCAGGGAAGATCAGGGAAGCATAGGGCATGGTTGCCCGAGGGACCTCAAAATATGACTTGGAGATGGTTGGCGCAGAACCCACCAGGAAAACCTTGGGCGTTGACAATCTATATATTGTTTCAAAACAACCTGTACTACATTTTTTTCATCACATTTTTGGATTTCTGTTCCACATTTTTTCAATCAACTTGAAACAATTCATTCATTTCATGACCCTTGAGACCTTCCTCCACCTGACACAAAGTCACCAGTGCTGCTCTACAAGTGGATTCAGATGTTGCACGGCAGCCGCAGAAAACAAGACGGCGACACCACAGAACTGGCACGGACGAGCCCCAACAAGTCTTGTTTCTTTTTGGGTATGGCTGCGGGTCCAAAAATGAGATCAATCGTTTTCCAACGTAGATGTTGTGTTGACTGACATTTTAGCTGCTGTTTTGTGGCATGAGCATCAGCCACGTTTGCCAATGCAAACATAGAGACATATAGAGACCATGAAAGCTGGATCTTGGGTCTGGCTCCGCGACTGCACAGCGTAAATCTCGGCGACACATTCGGCATTCGCGCTGATATCATCGGTGATGATGGCGAATAACGGTTTGTGCTGATCAGCTATGTCCAGCAGCGGTGTGTCAAGATAAATCATTCGTAGTAAATGTTAATGATGCGTAGCAGGGTATACATGGGGATATAACTACAGCCAATAAGAGGAACAGTCAATGGTCAACCAGCAGTTGGTTGCTTGATGTTTCACATGAACATTCTTCTTTGCTCAAAAACCGCTATGAAACCTTAGTCATACCTTCTTAAGCTCACTGCATTATCATAGTTACACCCTATTTGGGCTATGGTTTTTCCATGGTTACACGAAACTGATACCATAGTTATGCCATACGGCTATTGGTTTTCGTAGCTATGGCCTTTAAAAGTAGCCATTATCAATAGTTGTACCTCCTAGAAACCCCCTCTCAAACCTCAGTCATAGCCTATAAACTGGAACTATACTTCAGTTATAGCCTCTTAAGCTCAACAGTTGTACCATTGTCAGTGACCTCCGCCAGGTTTGAAGATACACCGAGAAGCCGATAGCCAGGGGTGTGCAACCCGAGGTGGGGGACAGCCAAGCTCTCAAACAAGGGTTGCAAATGGTTGAACATGGTTGATATTTATTCAGTTGATGATTTTAGCTTGATGGTCAATCAATGATTACACTGGTTGACATTTGATATTGTTGACACTCGAATATTTTTGATGGTTTTAACTTTTAAAGGATTGGGGCTGCATTTGGCGCTGATCGTTTTGCCAATCTTTTTGGTGTCAGGTTGACCTTGGCGCGCCCGCGAGCTGCAATGAATCAATGAGTTCTTCAAGGACGTTCGCTACTACCATCGACCAGCGCGGATGAACCTGCAACTTTCACCTAAGCACAGAGGTTGGAGATCTGGCACTTGTGAAAGACCTGTTGACACCGGTAAACCAATATGAATTGATAGCATAAGCCATAAGCCATGAGGATCATTCAGTAGTTCTGGGCTATCCTTCGCGACCTTTGTGTCCTTGGATTTTTCCGATGGAGATATGGCTGGCCCATGTCATGTACGTGAAGGACACAAGGTGAATACCTGCGTGGCGGAGGATAAGTTGGTGCTGCGCGGTGGATCTGTATCTCGGTAGCCGTGGATGAACAGAGGACAAGTCACAATGATGGCGGTTGACCATGCTTAGTAGTGCTTATCAATAGTGATGAATACTCATAGTGGTTGTCAATAGCTGGTATCAATAGTCGCTTATTTAATACTGGTTGTCATGATGAATCATTCTGAATAGTTGTCAATACTTGCGAAAGGAATGGGGGACGTTTAGAACTGATTTTTGACCTGATGGGTGGCTGGGGTGGCAGGCCATGACTTCTGTCAACCAAGTATTCTGGTCATATACCGTATGCCTATGCAATCTGATTTGACCATATCCTTCACCCTGCTTACTACCCTGTAAGCGCAATTTTCTTGGCACGGCTCCAACGATTCAACTGGCAGACCCATTCAACTGGCAGACCCAAATGATAGTAGGTGACGGTGCGTGTTTGAATCAGATGGAGAGTGTGTTGGCGTTGCTTCTGTAATGTAAGCTAGTAATGGCAGGTGATTATCATAAATCATAATTTAATAGAAGCTCTGTTTGGGGAATTCACATTCAATTTGCCAACTCTAATTCACGTTGTGGAAACCAGAGTCTGAACACGGCCTTTGGTGAGTAGGTATGAGGTAATTATCTTGCCACCACCATACCTAGGTGAGTGCACGTAACAATGAGTAGCTCCATTGGAACCTGCAAAGTTTTCCAAGCCATGTGCCAGCTAGTATGGCCCAGTCATACACACTTAAAAGGTCATTCGTGAACCCATAAGCAAGCAGGCTAATGTAACCACAACTCATCACCGACAGTAGAGAAACAGAATGACCAACTTGAGTGTGACGATCATTGTCATAGAGTACTCCATTCGATCTAAGACATATCATGGTAGGAGTTGTTCGGGAACAAAAAACATCACAGCTTTCAGCAGGATTATGAAAATTCATCATCAGCACGCTACCCTGCGACACCCATCGCAATTCTATGAGAATCATGAAATATCAAGAGATATCATGAACATGTCATGAACATAAGATGAACATGTCATAATACGAACGTAACATGAACACAACATGAACATAACATGAACAAAACATGAGCTACTTTAAGCTCAAAACCTTAGGACACCCAGTAGCAATGATGGCATTCCATGGAAACCCAGGCCTCGATGCCGCGATGCAGTGAGTTCTATGGGTCTTGGGTACTTCCAAAGGTTGAAGTCATAGTGAAGGATGGCCCAATCATGAAGCAGCATTGCTTGCCATACTGTTTGACCATCAACCATGCTGCCAAATCTATGGCGTGTTCATGATTCATGATGCTTATCATGATTGAAGGTCAATCGAAGGGACTAGTAGCCAACAAGAACCAACAACATCGGATTTGCTGGGGTTGGTTGAAGGTGCTGGGGTTGGTTGAAGGATACCCCTACACGGGCAGCCACATGCTGATTCGCGACCATCGTGATGCCCGCCATGACACGCAAGTGGGTTAGTTTGTGGGTAGTAAGAATGGCAAATTGGCAGTACCCAGTGTCCCTGATTAATCGATGATTCGACAACATCAGCCGAGACGAAGGAGAAAAGACGCACGTGCTGTTCTATGCTGCAAGGATCGTTTTGGAAGCAAGAAATGCATGGGGACTTGCACCCACCATGAAGAGGACAGTGGAACCACCAATTTATACTTGATATCCCGAACAACTCTGCCCGAATGAGTCGTTGATGAATTTCATGAAATGGCTCAATGGCTATGGTTCATGGATAGCAGTTTGGGGGGACCGTTTTAGTCGCTGGTGGATCAACCAAACAACCTGCTGTTGCACCCAGGGTGCCTCCGGCAGCATGGCATTTTCTGCACGTGGGTTGCATTCGCTTTACACCGCTATACGGTTGCCACGTTTTCGTCCAGAGAGGCTTTGCATGTTTGTTCACAATGGTTTCCAATTGCACTTCGAAGGCAACAAAAAAAGAAACGCTCGAGTCGTGTCACCCCATTTGGTGGCGGAGTCAAATCGTTGTTTGTGCTCGAACCACTTCACATCGCCCATGCGCTGCTTAGTTATGGCGTGTGGCGGTAAGGTTGCGCAGCCTTGGCGTTGGCTCAATGCTTCCCCGAACGCCCCAACCAAGCGAACATCTTAAAGCTAACCCAGACACGGTAATGGATTTACAGTACTCGTACCTTAATGTAAATTATAGCAATAGTCTACTAGTGTGCATCTCTCATTGAAACCGCCAACAACGCTAATCAATGAAATAGTAAAGTTGCACTCAATCAACATGGAAACCTTTTTAAGGGTTTACAGCTCACACCGCTGGTTCAGCGATGTCTGGCGTGTTGTTTTGCTGGCAACGAGCTGTGCAAGGACAAAGGAAGAGTACGAAACCATATGCATTCGGGTACCTTTCATCTCTACACATAGCAGAAAAAAACGATACAACCAACAACCAAGATTATGCACAACCAACAAAAACAATACAACAGTACAGAACATATAGAGTAAACAGCATTATGTTCTCCCCCCGCCAGCAACCAACAATGTACGCTAATCTCCGTGAGGAATTCTAAGGACCCGCGCCGCTTGGGCAAGAAACGGAAACTACATGAACATACTAACATAGATGAACCACTTCCTGTACAAATTTGCAAACTTTTTGTCAAAGAGATGCGACCTGCTGACAGTTCTCATGCCAAAGCTTTAGAGGGTTCAAGGATGGGGTGCTAAGAACATAAAATCTCAAGTACCAACTGGTAGCCTGAGGACAACAATTTTTTGGCAAGAGTCTCTGCTAGTGCAACCCCTTGACGCATGAAAACTGGGGATCTCCCTCGCCAACGTCAAAAGATGTAGAGCATGGTACGCCGCACCAGTGAAAAAGGAACGACTGCCAAGGGGCTTTTGAAAATTGTTGGAGGCATATGGTGGTTTTGTTTGTTGAGTCTTTTGGTTTCGAACTAAAACTGGTTTGCGCTCGACTCCCTAGCCGGGCGGGTGCTATGTTTGAGCGTGGCGGCAAGCAGTGCTCAGGTTGCAACTGACCGCGTGACAGTGAGCCGTACTTGGATCAGGATTTCTCGTCGAAGAGTTGTTCATGCATGGCATACGTTTGATAGCAATATGTTCTGCACAAAATCTGCAGAGGTTTGGGCATTGGGCAAGCGAAATCAAAATGCGCACCACCCGCACGCGTGGCCGAGGGTTGCGCGAAGGAAAATCTGCACTGCGAGCAGGCGAGAGCGATCCGATACGAACAAAGTCCACAGCGGTTGGCACGAGTAAAATGAAAATCCGAACTGTGTGCTAGCGCAACGCCAAAAACATAATTTTGAAAGTCACCCGATGTCTCCACACCATTGCGTTTTGTTTCACGTTTTCAGTTTGCGAACCGCTCACCGTTTCGATCTATTGCCATTGTATTCGCTCATTTGCCGGCTGGTTCTGCAATTCCGTGCCCTTCATGCCTCTTTTTGTTGCAGCTTGGTTGTTGGTGATCAATGGTGATCATGCCCTCAGGCACCATCCATGGAGGGCAATTCTTTCCTGACGAATGTCCACTGTCGCAGCTGCCATCGCAAATCTAAGAAAAACAACTTCCGGGCACGCAGGGGCTTCGCCAAGGACTTTTTACCAGCACCGGGTGTCATGTTCTGACTTGACGATGCCAGTGCCACGTCCTTGTCACAGCAAGGGCGCAAGGCCTGAAATTCAGGAGGTTTTTACGTACATTCCTTCGCACCTGGGGCCACACCCAAAAAGCAACAAACGAAATTTCACTACATAAATGTGCACATGTTTGTACATTAGCAATCGTCAACATGCGCCTGTCACGAATGTCGGTTGGCCCTCTTGGCTTTCAAATTTGCAAACACATGTTTGTGTCCAGGCACTGCAAACCCGTCGGGTTTCCTACAAAAAACAACGCGTTCACTTCCTTACAAACGAATTTGACCGCATTTCTTCCTGGTTTTTCCGTTCGAGGATACCTCTCTGGATATCCCATACTTGTACCGAATGGTCATGCGTATGTGTTTCGAAAACAATTTTTTCGTATAGGGTTTGTGCCGCGTTGTGTGCACAAGGTGGGTTTACAAAGGGTAAACTATATGTTAACATTCCTTACAAAGGAGGCGTGGGAAATGACGACCCATACATGGCGATTGTTTAAAAGGATTTTTTTTTTACATTTTTTAGCTGCATGTCACCATTTTTTGGATGCGTAACTTGTGATGAAAATGCGATTTGGGTGGTACAACATGTGAGCCTTCGCACAACAATTTTTTTTAAATTCGTTCTTGATTTTCTCGTGATGATCGGGGGGAGGGGGGCGGGTCCGACCAACAAGATGCAGCCACGAACCCGAATGCTGACACTCTCGGGGGGACACGTTTGGTCAGACATTCTTGGTGAGACACGCTTGGTGAGACACTCTTTGTAAGACAGTCTTGGGGAGGCACTCGGTGAATCACTCTTTGTCAAACACTCTCTGTGGGACACTCTTTGTAACACACTCTGTGTGAAACACTCTTGGGAGAACGCTCTTGGTAAAAAAATCTTGGCGAAACATTCTTGGTCAGACACTCTTGGTGAGAAACTCTTGGTGAGACGTTCTTTGTGAGACAATCTCGGGGAGACACTCTTGGTGAGACATTCTTGGTGAGGCATTCTTGGTGACAAACTTTTAGGAAAACACTCTTGGTATGACACTTTTTCTTGGTCAGGAAATTCTTGGGAGGACAAACCTTGTGACACGCTCTTCGTAAGACACTCTTGCTGGGACACTCTTGGCGAGAGACTCTTTGTATGACATTCTTTGTGGGACACTCTTTGTAGGACAGTCTTGGTGGGACACTCTTGGGAAGACACTTTTGGCAAACATTTTTTTGTTGGACATTCTTAGTGAAACACTCTTGGGAGGACACGCGTAGCGAAACGCTCTTTGCAGGACAGTCTTGGCGAAACATTCTTGGTGAAACACTCTTTTTAAGACACCCTTGGCAAGACACACTTGGGAAGACACTTCCTGTAAAAATATCTTGGCGAAACATTCTTTGTCAGACACTCTGGGGAACACACGCTTGGTGAGACTTTTTGCGTAAGGCGCTCTTGGCGAGACATTCTTGGTGAAACACTCTTGCCAGGACCTACTTGGTGAGACGCCTGAGACGCTCTTTGTAGGACAGTCTTGGCGAGGCACTCTTGATGAGACACTCTTGATGAGACACTCTTGATGAGACACTCTTGGCAAGACACTTTTGGGAAGACACTCTTGGTGGGACACTCTTGGGAGGACACTTTGGTGAGACGTTCCCGATGACACACCATTTGCGAAGCACTCTGTGCCAAACATTGTTCTTGGTAAGAAAGTGTTGGCGAGACACTCTTGGTGACGCAATTGTCCGAGACACTTTTTGAAAGACTCTTTGCGCGAGACTCCTGGTGGGACACTTTGGGCGACACACTGGCAGTGACGCACTCTTGTGAGGACACTCTTGGTGGAGGGCTTCCGGTAAGACGAGCGCAGATCAAAACAAATGTGCGCGGCCGTGGATGCTGGGGGAAGAAACGTAACCTAATTAATTGTAGCCGCAAGGTCCATTCAGGTCCATGTCCATGTTCCTAAATAATCATTCGGAATCATTCGCCTTGGGGTGGTAAAACCTTGCCATGTGCGCATGCCAGGAAGTGGTTCCCCGACGTGGTAGCTATAAGTTGCCCGGTTTTGGAAAAATTCAAGGTTTGACATGAGGAGCCACGCGCAACCGTTCTGTACAAAATTTTCATTTGGCTGACCCAAAATTTTTCGTTATCATCTTTATCTAAAGGACGTTTTTTGGAAAAATTCATGTGTCAACATTTTTCATCCAAAACATCGTGTATCACAAATCCTGGATTGAATCCAAGGGGGATTGCTTCATACCATTTCATACTTGCCAGTCTCAAATTTGAACGGCGTAGGACATGTGAGTTGTTGTTCTGCCCGCCGTTCTTGGTTGGAAACTGTTGTGATCAAGCCTGGTCCGGCGTCAAGCATCAAGTTTGCTCAACGACCTTTCCACATGAATGCAATGCGCGCATCTGTGATCCAAACCACTGGGGAAGGAAGAGTCGCACCAAGAGTTTGCCAAACGACAACGCGAAGATGTCCAAATGAAATCGAATTGTACCAACTCTCCATCCATAGATCGCCGGCAAAGTGCACGCAGCAGAAAGGGGGAATATGGCATCCATGCAGCTTTGGACGACCAAGCCGGTTTGACAATGTTTGACGCATCTATCGAGAAACCATCACCCTCCTTCATTGCGAAGTCCACTGCCACAAAAACTGAGGATGTCCACACCACCAAATGGCAAACTCAGGCCCAGCGAGGCGTTGAAATCTCCAGCGACGATTGGGACCGCACTGGCATCAAAACAATCGGCATACAAAAGGGCCATCAAACCGTAGCAGAGCCCATCACCTTCGGCATCCGGTTCCCATGACATACGAAAACAGTCCGAACATGCAACTGCTAAGTGTGAAACGTGGGGCGCACGATCGTTTAGAAACAACACGGAAACGCACTTCCGTCATTTTTTCATATGCACATGGGACACGATGGTGCTAACACCCTGGCTAGCATGACCACCGCTCAAGGACACAAAGTTCCCCAGCACGGTTGTGAAGAGTTCCTCTCGTTCACTTCGCCTTGCCTCCAACTCACGCAGGGGGTCGCAGCATAAGGCGCCAACGTCAACGAAAAAAATCATGCCGAGAGTCTTGGCGAATGCTTTGCACAATTTTCCAGCTGTTAAATGGAGTTGAATGAATTCCTCACATGCACCGGCGTCATTGCTGGCAAGAATTGCGGATACAAAAGGATTACCCATTTCATGCGATTTTTTTAAAGCCTTGCTTTTCCGCGGTCCGTTCGAGTCGAAGACTACGGCCCCATAGGGGCATGGGCAAACCAAGAGTAAAACGACCGACAAAAATTCAGGAAGGCTTGCTCTTACACGAATCCCTATTCCGAATCGGCAATGACCTCCGTCAATGCATCCTTCACACTCTCATTTGCCGATTCTAATTTTCGAAATCGAATGGTTTCTCTCTGCCCGGGGCTTGTTCCCAGCTGCCCACAAAGTATCACAAAGTCGCATATTGCAGAAACAATTTTTCCTTTTTGGTGAGCGCCAGCGCAGGCCCAGGGGAATTGAAGGAAACCAACCCCATCGGAACCTCGGTGCCTGCCATGGCAACGTCCTGAAAACCTTCCATGTCAACGAGCAAGGTCCTCAACAACCCGTCGCCCTTTGCGAACAACTTGTGAGCAAAACCTCGTGTCACTGCAATGGATTTGTCAACCTCGGCCTCCTTTTCCTTAAGCACTTGGCGCACCCCTTCCTCCAACATGACACGGGCACCCCTTTCTAGCTGCAATTCGTTTTTCAAACCGTTGTTGTTTCGTTGATTTTGGTCACCAAGCGGTGTTCCGTTTCTCCCATGCCATTGGCGGTTTCTTCCCTCATCCTTGGGGTTTGGATGGTCGCAGAGTTCATTTCGACAGCAGTTTCCATCCCCCCCGCCATTGCCAAACCACGTGGCTGCACCTCAGTACTTTGTTGTTTGCAACGGGCCATGGCTTCACGGTCAGGCGTCCCAGGTCCCAGTTGTTGCCGTTCCTTTTCTGAAAAACAAGTTTCGTGCCTCCAGGACTTTTGTCTCAAAATCTCGCCCGGTCCTCCCACCTGAGCCTCGCTTAGGCCCGTGTTGCGCGTTTGCATTGCTAATTTGTCCGCTATTGTCCGCTGGTCCGCACGCACTGTTTCAATTCTTGAATGGCCGTTTGTTCGCCGCGAGCCAAGTCAGTCAGTCAGTCAGTCACACCCGCATGCCCAATTCGGGCAGCCCTTTGAGGGCGCAGGCTAGCGCTGTATGTACATATTGGAAAGAAAACGGCTATGTGCTATGGCCGGCACCAGTTGTGAAGGCAACAAACTGTTCCAAATGCAGTGGCCAAACACACGAATTTGCAGTTGCCACTTGCCAATCACCCAGTTGTCTGTACCGGCAATATGTTTCCAGTGCAGTTTGCCAAACGTGCTGTGGACGTCCTGGTCGTCTCCGAAATGAAGGGTTCCAGGCTAGAATGCGTTTGGCCCATCGATCCTCCGGTAAGGTGGCAACATAACTGGCAAATTTCAAATGCAAACGGTTTGGTCATTTATCGTTGGAAGCAAAACTTGCATCGGATTGTGCGGCCCGTTCAAGACACAACCTTGTCGAACCCCAGCATTGATATCGCAATGCGTGCTGCTTTCGTATGATCCCCGCACTTGTCCTGGCTGATTCCAGGACAAACATGCCGATATCCATGCCAGATGCCAGCATGCGCCGTCATCAAGCCAAATAAAACAGAAATGGTTCCGCTGTACTCAGCGAACCCCTACCCAACCCCCCAATCCAAACAAGCACGTTCACCTCCACAACTTAATTGTCAATAACAACGTTCGCTGCCACCAAGTGTTCTCCAACCGTTACTTGGATCGAAAACCATCTTGTTCTTCTGGCCGGTGACAACCCAACAAAGGTCCAACCCGGGCAAGCAACATGTATGGAAAAACTTCCGAAAATAACCTAGTTGAAGGAACTGGGCGAAAATCAGCCACCAACTTTGTTGGCTTTGTTTTTGCTCATGGTGAAAAAAGTTTTATGCATTTTTATGCCATGAAGATGGAGCAACCCCAGATGCAACATGAACGCGTTGCAAAAGTTCAGCTAGAAAACCCCTTTCTTCACACAATTTCAATTGGTTTCGTTGTCTCCAAGGCATATTGCAACTCGTCGAAGGGGGCGGGCAGCGTATGCAAGGAAGTTCCCATCGAGGAATGTTATGTGATGTGAGGGATCATGTCATGTGACCCATCCACTCGGGCCTTGCTCAGCAACGTCCTAGGCCATGGCAGGTGTTTCAACGTAGCGGCCCCCGGGTGCCAGAGCCACCTCCACTTCAACCTTGTTGTTCCAATCGGCTTCGCTGACTCCTTTGCTGCGATCAGTGAAGGGCACCCCCATCCAGCAGACCTTTCATCCTTCACCCCCAAAGCCAAAACCCTGTCATTTCATCCGGCGTCGGCCGGCCTAATGTTACTCGGTTCCTGCCCTCTGCGCCGTAGGCCGTGGTGTGTTGGCGTTTGACATCAGGCATGTGGCCTGGATTTGATTATTTTGATTCGTCCTCATTTTTGAATAAAATACTGGCATCCATTGGCTAAGGCTCTCGTTCTCTCTCTTTCTCTCTTTCTCTCTTTTCCCTTTCTCTCACTTACTCACTCACTCACCCGCTCATTCACTCACTCGCTCACTCACTCGCTCACTCACTCACTCACTCACTCACTCACTCACTCCCTCTCTCACTTCCTCTCTCTCTCTCTCTCTCGCTTCCTGTCTCTCCCTCTCTCTCTGTTTCTCTCTCTCTCTCTCTCTCTCCTTCTTTCTCTCCCTCTCTCTCTCTCTCTTTTTTTCCTCTTCCGGGAAAGAGGAGACGTCTAGGGGGCTGAGGTTGAAAGTGATGGACGCACGTTTGAAAATGGTTTTGCTAGTGTTGAATGTAGGTGCCCTCCAGGTAATGTCAGTATGAACAAATATTATTCGAACAAGTTGTGCTTGGACGCCTCCTCCCGGAAAAAAAATCAGTGCAATCTCATGACCCGCGCCACACCGACACACGCTTCGAGACCTACAATCATTCAAACATATACAAAAGCGGCTTTGACGTCTACTTAGCCAACAGGAGCGGATTCGTTTGAGTCAAACAAGCGCAAGAAGGGACCGCACAAATTTTGTGTACGTGTCGCAAGTGATACCATGCGTGCAGCCATGCAAGCAGATGAACCGTTTATTAAAATGTCCGGTGTATCGTCGTTTCATTTTTGCCCGTACTTTCGTAGCTGGTACTCTGGAATGTTGTGCGGCGGTGTGCCTCCTACACGTTACTGCGCCGAGGGTTTCGTGTGTTTTTTTTGGCATTGGGGGGGGGCACCAGGGGCACGATCGGATTCATGTCCCACTTCGCCAGGTTCAGGAGGTTTGTGTCAAATTTGATGCGTTGAGTGTGTTTGTCAACCCGAACACTGCAGCTGTTGTTTGGGAACGCCCTGCGTATAACACCTTCGCAATGTTTCGCAATTGCGTTTGAACAAAAATGATTCACGCAGTCCTGTTTTGCATGTTTTGGTTAATTTTGACCAACAAATTGAAAACCTCCATGAATCGATTCACCAAAATCAATGCTTCGTATTTTGGTTCTCATTGGGCACGCCGACCTGTTCCTTGCAGACAGGTTCGTGGAATTGCACCAACCTTTTTTTCCGGCTCGAACGTCAGCATGTGTTGATGCTTTGCCCACATCATGGGGTTCGGACCTCAATGGAGTGCGCGGCAGAAGACACCAACATTGGCCAGGACATTTTTGCCATCATGTGCTGTACAAGGTACTTGGCCACCCAATGTTTCAGAAAATCGGATGAAACTTGTATTTGACGTTGGATTTGTCGACCCCAAATGATCGCAAATGACAACCTTGCAACATGGCCATGCAACCTTATCATTATCACGTCATGATTCATTATTGATCTTGTTTTTTTGCCCGTTTGGTTTAATCCCATCCATCAAAGGTACTCATCTCACGACAGGGTGTTTCCATTTATTGTGAGCCAGTATGGGGAAACATTTTGTCTCAGTTCATTTGGAGCGGTTCCAGCCACCAACCATTTACGACTTACTCGTACAACATTTTACAGCATCTTACAGCATCTTACATGTACAGCTAATTGATTGTTCTTGCTCACTATGTTTCTTGCAGTTCACCACTTGCCGAACCACTTTTGCTAGCAGGACGCTCTCAAGCTTTGTCAGCCGAGGTCGATTTTGTCGTTGTTCTTCGGGAGGCAGCTGCCGCCTGCGCAGCCTGAGGCCAGCAGTCACATTATTGGGCCAACCATGGCATGGCTAGCGGCTATGCAAGGAGGGCTTGGGCATTTCAGATTTGAAATATTTTCATATGACAACCGGCGCGGCAAACCTGGCTGTTGGATGTTTGTGGAAGGGAACCAAGGAACTACCCAGAGACTTCCAATCGATGGGGTTGAAACAGTACCTGGACGCGCTCAGCGTCGATTGGGTTTTGAGACCTTCATCAGCTCAGGCGACCACATCGTCCCAGGCGGAGGCGGCAACTGAGGTCTCGGACAACACAGCTCCATGGCTGCAGCGAACCGTCTGGCAATTCGTGGGTTTTTACATGCGCAAATGGTGGTGACTATAGTGGCTATTGCTTGGTCATGTTTGGTCGCAACTTTGCTGAATGATGATTGAATAGACCGAATCATATTTTGGTGATGCCAAAGTGCCCGTTTGAACAGTTTTCTGTTCCAGGTGGAACAACAGGACGACTTCCTTTATTTCCTTTTTTGATTCAATACTTTGGAACATAAAGATATTGCAAATTGCATTCTTTTTTCGAGCGAATTTGAGGAAATAAACACATTGCATTTGGACATCAGGCGGAGGCATCGGCTTTGCGTGAAAACATCCAGAGGAAAGGCGAGATGAAGCCGTGCGTGGCTGGCCAATGCAAGATTGGAGAAATGATTCCTGAAATTGGTCGATGAATATCATTATCATTGTCGTTGCTATTATGGTTGCTACTATTATTTGATATTGAAATATCTTCTTGCTAGTAACTTTTGTAGTGCAGTAAGTAATGCTGGTTGATGGCCGTTGAACATTGTATTGTGACTGGATATGCCAATCTTGTGGAGGTGAAAATGCATACTACTATGCGCACAACCGAAAGTTTGAAGCCGCTAGCTCAGTCCAGGGTGTTGCCAGGATACACCAAGTACTGGTAGATGGGTCATGGAGTAGCCAAGTGTGGTATGACTCACGGTATGACAGAATGCTTGCATTAAGGAATGCCGAAATATGCAGAACATATTTTCCAATTCGGCAAATTTCAGTGACCATTTGTGGTGTAGCCTGTGCTGTGCAGCCTCGAACCCCTTGCCCCGTTTCAAGCAGAGGTCCCGCCAGATGCCAAAGTCATTTCTGGCCCTCGCCTTGGCTGGGAAACATCGAACAGCATCTGACCAGTAGCCAAACTCTGCTTGTGGGAGTTCGAATGGCAGGAACGGATAGGAATTCAAGCAACAATTCAAGCATGGAGTTGGGAATATGGATATATATTTTGGTTTATTTGTCAGGTTTCTCACAAGTGGGCTTTGGCAATTCCCATACGTTGGGCCCCGCAATCATGGCACCACCCGTGGATGTAGGTGGGTCTCCCGGTCTCTTGTTTTGCAGGTCCAGGCCTCGTCACCGGTTTCTTGGCAAAACTGGGCCAGGCTTCGTCTCAGTTCTCCAGGGCTGCATGGCACCTTCGATCATGGCACTTCTCCGAAAGATTGGCCCCTCAATGGTACCAACAGGACTACCATTAGCAGGAACTGGGCACCTTTCGATTCATCCTTTTTGGGTGCTTGCTGTTGGTCAACTGATGGTTATTTGATGCTTATTGATGATGTCTCGTGATGGTTCCAGGTTCCTGTTTCGTTCACGTGGCTGTTGTCGTGCAAATTGTTGATGGGAACATAGCAGCCGTTCATGGATTTCTTGAGGTTCCATTGGGAGTTTGGTCAACAGAAACCATGGCAACTCGTGAGAATATGTGCAGATCAAAGCCACCAGCTCGGCCAGACAGTTTCACGAATCCAACCATCCATAGCGACCCATAGCTATCCATAGTTATCCATAGTTATGCATAGCTACCCATCTCTACCCACAGCTATCCACAATTATCCATCAGGCCAGATGGTTTCCAGGGCCTTTGTTGTCGGGCATCCTGCCACCAGCCTCCCCAGGTGGACCGCCAGTGAAGTTGGACATCGAGGCACAGCAACCAGCAACGCCCACGGCCCCATGGCACCTTTTGGGATGCGCCTCGGGTTTGAGTCAAATCGGGCGCCATGGTAACAAGGAAACAACACACGCGGTCATCACACCTTTGCTATTAGAGGATGGTTTGACATGACCTCAGGGATTTGGCAAGTTCTGGGTCTAAAAACCATTGCTGTTAAGCAGCATTCGGCTATCGGCTATAGCAAGCTTGCCCCATGCCTCATGATAGGGACAGCCATGGCCCCCCTCAGCCAACTTGGCAGGCCAATGGCAGCCCCATCGAAGAGAAGCGAGTGGAAGCCATCAGAAGTTTTTCTTTCGCGGACGATGGTGCGCAGCTCAAATTGGCTGGTGGATTTATACATCTTCTATTTTCCCTAGTGACTAGTAATTATTTGGGATGGTTGGTTGATGGATTGCTAATTTTCATAGAGGTTGAAGCCACCAATCGGCAAAGTTCCAATGCAGTTGCAGGATTCAGCCGGCGGATTACAAAGGGGATCGAAAGGCTGTGCTATTTTCGTGGGGTAGCGGCATTTTTTTGTAATCAGAATTTATTGGCCATACTAACCCTTGTGAAAACTATCAATTATATTCAATTATTCTTAACCTTTACCATCAACTGCCATTACCAACTCTGATCATTTTCCACTGTTAGCGTTGGTAACGATTATTTTTCCACTGTTGGGCCTTGTTACTTGCCAATGCAGCCATTCAACAAGGGTCCTGGAAATGGGTTGGGAAAGCCCTGCAGCCAGCCCCTACAAGTGGTGGTTGAAACAGGGGTTTCCTTCAGATTTTCCCAACCAACCAATCCAGTGAATTTAACACCACTTGTGAATGACAGTGACCCATGGTTGGTAGAAAATGGATGCTCATGGAAACCCATACTACCATAAATCACTCTCGAATGTAAAAACGTAGCCTGTTTTTCCGGACGCTTCCCCTTGGAGCAGCAGCTATTCGTTGTTAAGGATCCAACATTGGGGTTTCTTGAAACAGGGGGCAGTTAAATCATCCAATATACGCCACTTTTAGAAACCAACCATTTCTGGGGTTCCCTGTTTTGAGAAACCATCACATGCGTTCCTCCCTTCCTTGAGAATCCGCGCCAAGGTCCCAAAGTTAAGATCTACTTGCAACTTCCAGAAGGAACTCTGCAAGATGCGTCTCAAGTGACGTGTGACTTTCAAGACAGAAGCTTCCACTTACAGGCCGACTGTTTTGATACTGAGTGCTGCAGCGGTGTCTTGTGAATGAAGATCAGCTTGTGGATGTGTGTGGGAACCAAAAGCATACTCGTAGCCTGGTTGATGGTTCGGGTGCTTTGATTGTTGTTCATAGTAGTTGGTCAAATTCAGACGGTTCGTCATTTGGGCATTTTTTCCGATAGCAGATGTACAGAGGGGGGCTCCCAACCATCTCAACATGATGATTTTCAGCAGTGAAAGGAGCCATTTCCATTGACATGGTGCCTGCATGTGCCAGCACCCCATGTCCGGGCGTGGCCAGGTTGCCTCAGGCAATGTGCCGACCTCAGGGGTTCTGAATGCACAGAAGTCGGGTTCTCACAGGCGCACCTTAAACTGTGACCGACTGCGGCATGACGTGAAGCGCACCCAGCATATCCCAGCAGTCAGATTGAAGGACGGTTGTGTTGCGCTTCCGAGGTTACCTACACGTGCAAGATGGATCCACTCTACGGGGAGATCGTGTCGGGGAGCCTTCCAATATTGCTGGAAACACCTGCATAGGTGTGATAGTGTAAGTTGATGGATCGGCAAGCATGCGAGTAAGTAACCATAGTTGAAGATAGTCAATCATGGTAAGCTAGAATAATATGATCATACCATTAACATCTCCCCTATCTTAAGTAGTTATTAAGGTAGGGGAGATCCATTAACTATTAACCACAAGCAAACCAGCTGTTAAAGTATTTTTGTCCAAGCTCAGGGATTCAGATTCGTAACACCGAGACCTGACGCGTGCAGCTACCGCTCGAACATGGACAAGTCGAAGGTGGGGACCCAACTTCCCGGAGGACGAATCCTGCGCTGGCTCAATCCAACAGAATGTCTTTCTGTTATTACTGCTGAGGAATCCCAACAAGGTGTCGATCGAGCTCAGATTGAGCTCTAATGTTTGCCACTCTCAATTTCCGGATCGGGCCCTATGGGCACAGGTTTTGGATGGTTTTGGTATGTCGCAGCTTGTGTCAGGTGACTGTGATTGTGAAAAAGAGCAAGAACCAACCCTGGTACGAGTTGAAGAAGAGCTGAGTGCTCCACCTGTCGCGAAAGCGAGTACCAAAAGGAGCCAACGCAAAGCAGGAGGGGCTGCACACCAGACGTGGGTAGGACATGCATCGAGAAAAGACATCAAATCGAGGACATGCATAGAACAAACACATCACATAGATGCTTCTGCCCTGTTCTGTGGTGCATTTGTGCATTGTTCTGGTTTCTTTTCGGTACACTGCAGGATTTCTTCACATAGGACGCCGGTTCCTCATACAGGATATCATTAGCTTGGCTAGCCCAACTTCAACTCAAAACACTCACGAGCTAAGCACTCGTTTTTCAATGGCAAACCAACCATGGTCAAGATCAGAACTCTTGACAGTTGGACCATGCAGCGTTTGGATGAGTGATAAAGCTGATGCAAACATGATTGGCATGTGGCTGCCGGTTGTGTGATAAACAGCAAGGGCTCACCGATGATGAACGGCAACTTGTGGCTGGAGGCAAGCTTTATTTTTCCACCGGGCATCATCATCATCATCATCATCATCATCATCATCATCATCATCATCATCATTCATGATCAATGTAATCATCACTGTCATTCTGTTTCATTACCACCTATGATCTTGCGAGATGAACTGCCTTTTGGCTCGCAGCGGAAAAGTAGGATGTACTGCGGTGAACAGCATCGCGGTGGGTCCTGCGTTTGAGTCAGGTGCTCATGTTTGGATGTGGTGCTATGCAAGCAATCCCGAGGGCGGCAGGCGACCAGAAAGTACGAACAAGACCAGAGAGATAGTAAACTTTTTATTGCCTTTCCCTGATCACCTGCAACCACACTCTGCGATTCGTTGCCGTGTTAACCATCAAGCATCATCAAGCATCATCAAGCACCATCATTCGCCACCACTAAGTTAGTGTTAACATGTGTTAACCACTATGAATGAACCATCACCGACCACCATCAAGCACCATGAGCCACCATCCACCACCGTCATTCATCATGATCAAAGGCATGTCCGCGCCTGAGGCCTCCTGGCCGGCCATGCAGCGGGTCACGCCCCGGAGCTGCAGCACTCCCCGTCCCAGGCCAGCGCACGCAAGCGCCGCCACCGAACCGTGGGTAGGAACTGATGGTGGTGAATGATGGTGAATGATGGTTAATGATGCTTACTGATAGTTTACTGATGAAGGTGAACGGATGTTAATGGCTCTTTCACTAAGTGCAACATGCCAAATCAGGGTATGACATATAGATTTCATGAAGCCGAAATCAAGGCACACTGCACTCGCCATTGGATTCTCCAAGTCATGGCAGCAGCTCGTGTCAGGGCCGCGGCCCAAGGGAGAAGCCAATCTGCCGGCAGCTCAGGGGACCCAGGGATACCCAGGTGATCCCTGGAGAGTTGGCGGGGATGGATCCTAAGATTCGCATTGGTCAGCTGGTTGGTTCAACATCTTTTTGGCAGTGGATGGTCCTTGATGTGCGGAGGATGTGGGTGACAGATGTGCTGTTTCCCTTGTTGGGCGCCATTTCTTGCCACGGAAAATTCACGACTCGCAGCGCGTGAGGTGAAGGGTGCATCCCATGGCAGGAGGCACCCGCCTTGGAACCGGTGGTTCCAAACGGTCCAACAATCAGCTGCGAAACCATACCCAGCTGGCATGCTGGAGCTTTCAGCCATAGCAGGAGTGCTAAAGGAGTGCTATGCCCTTCGACAAAGAGAACGTGGGTTCGAAGATGTTACATGTCTTGCTGCTGTGGTTCTGTTTGTGTCGTTTGGCAAGGTTGAGGGTTGGGGCCACTCGATATCATCTCCGGTTGATGGTTCATTCTGAAGTGCCACGAACCATCGCTAAGCATAATATGTATACTAGTATATACTAATGATAGCGATCAACCATAGATTTACCAGTCAACAATGGTCAACCAGTGCTAAATGCCACTAGACTCAAAGTAACCACGGCGTCACTACAATTTGTGGCGCCAGGGCAAAGCAATCCGAACGGCGTCCCAGCAGCGCCAACGCCACGGCCAAATGGGGAGGCGCCAGCAGAGCTGCTGCATGGTTTCAGCGGTGATGCACGGCTCATGGGAAGCCCCGCGTGCCAGCAATTGGTACCTCATGCTAGACCTGCCCTACCTCTACGGAGCACAGTCTCCCATCCGTCAACTGGGGGCCACTTCTTGCAGATTTGATTTTTATCCCCAATCTCATCCGTTGTTCTCTGACCTGGTGGGGTCATGTTTGTTCCATGTGCAGCTTTCGCCAACGTCCAGGTCGGGAATTTGGGGACACGCGGGGAGTCACAGCGAGCAGCAGTATGGTTAGGGATGGGCGAACCCAACCGATCCAAATTGTCGATCGAAACCATTCCGAAGGATGGTGGGCAGAAAGGTGGATCTGCTTCTGGCAGTCCAGACCTGGTCAGGTAGCCATAGATCAATGCTTAATCATGGGCAATTATCCAGGGCTTATCATCCACAAGGAAATGTGACGGGACTCCAGAAATGCAGCTGAAGCAACCAAACCAATTGAACTTGTCTCAGTCTCATGGCCTTGGTCACATGCCAAACTACAGAAGTCCTTGAATAAAATCACCTTTGAAGATTGCTTGAGACATGCTAACAAAAACCTGCCACGGAATTATGGGATTGTTGCCAGCAAGTTGGCCAATGTTAGGCTAAACAAGGGTTCAGGGCTGGCAATTTCTATTATCGCCACGAGCAATTCAGCCTATTTTCTGACCACATGTTGAGCTGGCAGATTGATACCACCCCTCTATTAGATGGTACTTCACAAGCTAGTTGTTGTCAAACTAGGGGTGGTGTGTTGAAAAATTACAACCGCCTGTCGGAGTCCATGATCATCGCTGTTTCAGCAGGGATAACTACTATAGGAGTGACACCAAATCGAGGACATAGAGGTACGACATCACTCGGCATCTGCGAATTTTCGAGATTCCAAATCCCTCCATGTCAACCAAGCCCTACATGGTGATACCATGTGATGCTCGCGTGCTCCCGTGCCCCAAGCGATGCCATGGAGTTTCCATGGCGATGCCGTTCCCAGGATCCCGTTTCCACTGCTCGCACCTGCTACGTGGCCTAAGGCCTTGGGTGGCTTCGATCGGTGGAGGAATCCATACCAGTCGAGCACTGAGCCGCGAGCAATCGCGCAATATGAATAGTTGCCACATGGTGAGAATAGTATATTCATACTGGTGATATTGCCACATTATACCAATACTATATAAAAATATAACAAGTAGGCGTGAAGGTATAGATAACCAATACAATAACCATGCAATTAGTTAGATAATGGTTATCTAGAACTGCATGCCTACTAGTCAAAACAATGTGACTACTGGTAGCTGCCATGGATTGGTAGCCATTTTGGACCAAGAAGTTGGGTGCGAACCGAAAGGCAGTGAGCAAATCCCAAAGTGCACGCAGAATTGCACCCATAGGTCATGATGAAATCACGGGAGGTATGCAAGCCGCGCTCGCAGCGCTTGCTAGATTTTTGGGGGCTGTGCTATTTGTGAATCATGTGAATCATATGGATCTGTGAACAGGTCTATCGTAGTTCCTTTCTCACATTCCCTCACCTATATAGCCAATTATCATCAATGAATGAATCACTCATCACAATTAATTAATTTTTGTTTTCAATTGCATAAGTCATCGCAACAGTAGCCACTTCATGTCACTTCATTGCCTTTGTAAGATCCGCTTCTCCTTTGTCCACTGAGGTTACACCGCCATTGGCCAACCACAAGTGCAGCCCATTCTGGCAGATCCCAGAAGTAGCTCAGCGTCAAATTGGGGAGGTCATGGGCCGATGGTTTTCCTTAAGATGGCAATGTTTCCTTGGGCTTTATGACATTAGATGCCCGTTGGTCTCTGCACAGAACGGATCTGGCAACGTTTCTTTGGGTTTCACAATGTTTCTGTGGGGTTGGTCTCTTGAGTCCCAACTGTGCAGTCCCAATGGTTGGTTGCACAGCAGTGAGAGGTTGGATGAGCTTTTGTGATGTTTAGTGATCTTGCGCCTTTGTTCATTCGGTCTTTCGAACTTGGCCGTCACAGCCAGTCTACCATGATGCCATCAGGCGGCCCAAGATTAAACAAATGTTTTTTAATTGCCAAAAGGGAGCAAATGAACACATAAGCGGTCTTAAAAACTTGCCTGTCTCAGTTTTATTTTTTCTTCCCTTTCGGCAAATTCTGTTTTGGGACCGGCGCTTGACCATGTTCAGCAACTCGTTCACATTTTTGGATCGACTCTCTTAGCATGTCACCAACCCAGTTCACTTGTGCAGATGTTACGCAGACCTGTCTTGTATGGCTGTATGTAGGTAGCCCCCCTTTCGACCATTTCTTTTTTCAATCAGAGTGTCAGCAGGTCAGGTTGGGCAATGCGTTGTGAGAGATGCTATTTACTACTTTGTTATTGTTCAACCCATCCCTGACAGGAGAGCCTCTGAACCGTCGTAGAGTGGATTTTGTGAATGGATCGCGAGACGAACACATGCGCACATAAGCAAGGCACATCTTGCATCATTTGGCAATGTGCGAGTACAGAACTTTGATAGTCACCAGGGCATGCCAATATCACTTCTCATGACCTGCATTTTTTGCCTATCTTTGCATCCTTTAGTGCAAGTGAAATGGGTGCACAAACACATCTACAGATGCCTCCGCGTTGGCTATGCGTAGCTGAGCGACCTCATGGCATGGCCTGGCCCACCATGGAGCACCTGAGGATCAGCCAGATCCACCCAGCCTGCGCCTGCGGCACCTGGATTTGAGCTGAAAGTTGTAGCCTGGCGCAGTTCGTGGCAGGGGCCAGGGGTTTGGCCTCCGGCTGTGGTGATGAGACCCCGAGAATGGATATGGGTTTCATATTGCTTTCAGCCATTGTATACGTTAACAACAACTCGGATGGGAAGAGCCTCCCTCGCGTTAAAAAGATTTGTTCATGGTGGGGGGTAGCCAGGCCTTTTGTCTGTGAAATTCTGGTCGGACGTTGATCATGACTCCTCAGGGGTCACATCGCTGTGTCGAAGCCCTGTAGTTGCCCTCGTGGTTGACCTTGGTTGGCGGTGCTGGTGTTGGGACACCCATCTCCCATGGCCTCAACATGTGGAGCCCCTGGGCTTCACGCCACCGAGGCCATCCCAAGTGCCCATGGCTTGGTGGACGTCCGGAGCTCCCAGGGCAGGAGCAACCACCAGGACCAACAACAACCGGTGCCCCGCTCTGCTGCCGTAGACTCCATAGACCATTCGGTTCTTTTGGGGTCTTTGGTGGCCCAAAAGCAGCAATCTTGATGCTTTTGTCATCTTGCCGGAGTGGTGGCCTGTGGTGACATGTGGTGACATGTGGTGACATGGTCACCATCTTCTTTCATTTCTTCGAAGAGTTGGTGCACTCCAGTAATCGTGGCACCCTGTGGCCATTTGTATCGATCCTTTTTTGGCACCCAACTGCACGGTGCGTCCCTACTGTTGGTGATGAACTGCAGCAATTTATGAATGAGTTCTTGGCAACCAGCTCCACATACTCTCATTTGTTGGAACATAACTACTGTATATATACACATTTTTAAGTACATATATGTAATAGATATAGCAGATATAATAGATATAATATATAGATATAATAGACAACTGTTCATACATAAATTGATTTCTTGTTGGTTATCACTTCTGCTCCTGTCAGCTCCCCCACGCGCACCACCACCCTGGCCCCCAAACACCATCGTTGCCACGCCGAGAAACGCGAGCTGCCGGCTCCGGTGGACGCATCGGAGCACTTGCGGCGTCGCGGGGTCCAGGGGAAGCTGCTGCTGCGACATGGCGCCTGGGGGTTGCGACGACATCAACGGTTGGAGGTTCACGGTGGTTGCAAGGTGGGCCGCCAACCACTTGTAAGTTGGGTTATAACCCCTATAACTGGTAGTTAACCCTAGTTAGATAAGTTATAAACCAACTTATAAGTGGTTGGGGGCCCACCTTGTGAGTAGTTCACCACAGTTGGTGGGCCCCCTTACTGAGTTGGTGAACATAACTAGGGTAACTCACCAGCAGTGGTCAAGTGCATCAGCAGTGGTCAGCAAGTCTTCTGGTGCTTCACCAATGAGTCTTGCATGGTGAATGGTGAAATTCTGGTGTTAAGGGGGGTGATGAATGCATGTGATGGTGAAGGGTGAAATTCTGTATGGTCGGTGATGGGGGTGACAACCAATAAATCGTCGATGATGGATAATAACGGTTCATGATGAACGACAATGGTCATGGGTGGCAAAGGGAGGGGCTTCGCACCATGAACCACCCCCGAGTTTAGATGTAGTTTAGTTTGGATGCCGGTATATCAGTCAGATTCTCGGATACCCTGATGATCCCTGACATCGTTTTCGCCTCAGGATGTGTCACCTTTTTCGGGACATCCACCTACATAACTATCGGGAAGTTGGGTGAATCCGAAGCGTAAGTTTTGGTTGGTGCGTCCCCATACATTCCGATCCGTAGCACTCATATTCAAACCGCTTGGTGTTTTGTTTCGCAACATGGCACTTACTTTGGTTGCATGGAAGGTCATGCAACTCCTTGAATTGGCAGAAAGATTCGCAGAACAGATTCTCAAAGACGATTGAAGTAGGGGGCAGCCCCAAAGTATCCTGGTATATAACCATGATATACCATGATTAGTTCATTGACCTATCTATCTTGCTTAGTTAACTCATCATTAAACCATCCATGAAACATCCTGACTGGGGCACGCGGTGGCCTCAGGGCTAGGGGTAGCCCAGGCCTGACCTTTTGTCCGCGGATGCGCGCCAAGGGGTACTGTCGTTTGCTGCGGCCTGAGTTTTTGTGCGGGCGTCGTCCATCTTCGGTGAGCGTCAGAAATTGGATTCCTGTGGCTTCTCATGATCCGAGTGAGGCCCTGGCAAAAAATGGATTTTCATGAGTTCTGCGGATGTCTTCCATCATGATCTTGATTTATAGCAATGCCTGCTTCTTGATCCCAGGCAGGATCCCATCCAAAGGCTATCAGGATCTGGAACCATGATGTTCCTTCCCCTCCCACCCGGGTCACCCAAGAATGCATAGAATGGTAAGTTGTCTTTAGTCGGGAAAGCGCAAAACCAGCAGTTTGCTTGGTATGCAGAGGCTGTGAACCGCATACATACATGTCCCTGTATTTAGATATACATATTCATTTACGATCTGATCTATCTATCTACCTATCTATCTATCTATCTATCTACCTACCTATCTATCTATCTATCTATCTACCTGTGCTTAGATGCAGACACACATGCACAAACAATACATCCCTAAATCCCCGGCTAAGCTCATGAGCTTGCCATGGCACTCCTATGGTTGTGAGTGTGCTCACCATTTCAGCGCTGGATGTGCTGAGGCCTAGCTGCACCTTCGTGCACGAGGTGTCTCGCCCTCGCCGGGAGTTCGATCCCCTTTACTGTGCCAATGCGTCCGGGACCCCTGGTGACCCGCCATGGACCCGCCATGGTCCCTAGCGCCGGGTTCGGCTCAGGCCACTCTTCTGCAGCATGCTCCCCTGCCGCTTTTTTGCCGTGCTGGGCAGTTGCCAGGGGCCTCAGCCGGCGACTGCCAATGGAGTTGAGGCATCTCCTTGGCAAAGTCGGGTGATGGCTGATCTCACTATGTTTCAGTTCGGGTGATAGGTGAAGCATGGTGAATCAGGGTGAAGGATGATGAAACACAGTGAAACTAGATACCAGTTCTTGAGGGGATCCAGCATTAAAACCTGCAACCATCAGCATGCAGCATCCATACATCGAGCTCCCAAGTACATGCCAGCCTCCCTCCACGTTCTTGACGATTTCTGCACCCAGCACCCCTCAATTTCTGTGCCTAGGTCCTCATGGGGAGAGCTGCATCTACTCCCATGAGATCGCTCCTTTGCCTCCGCCCACGGATCCATCCTTCCAGGTGACGGGTGGGATGGCTGTCCCAACGAGGCGTGCGCAATCTGTGCACATCAACATAAATCAATGCAAATGGCTATGGCTCAATATTAACCAACCAACTAATGGAGGATTTACCAAGAATAATAACGGAAAACAATGGTTAATGATGGGGAACCAGGGGTACGGGGTTTTGACTCACAGCCAAATCACCATGCCCTTGTACAGACAACCCATGGATACACATCGAAGTTACATGACGCGCAGGGTGCGTGCAGAACATGCATCACAGGCAGCAGCTTGGGTCCGCCTGGGTCCAGGCGTGGTCCTCGGAAGTGCCTGAGCCCGAGCAGGAGAACGCTTCGGAGGAGAAGGAGGAGGACACCTCCGCCCAGGCAGACTCCAGGATGGATCCCATCCATCCTGGCAGTCGATCTATGGGTAGAGATGCATCAAACATCGTCAAACCTGCGAATCTATAGGTCGAGATGCATCAATCCTGGGGGATCCTTTTTTTTCGGGTTGTTTTCCGTGATGAAGCAGCAACCACATGTGCTGCCGGTCTTGAAACCAGGGACGAGGATGGTGAGATGTGAATGGTCCAAGTCACGAGGATGCCGATCCAGACTCTGAGAAGTAGCATTTGCACCTCTGCAGGTCGTAAGCTAATGTAGGTTACATCTATGCTCACGGCTGCACATGGTGGTAAGCTTGCTGTAGGAAAAGCCATGAGAAGCCCTGGCAAAAGAATCGTGGTAAGCTTGAAGATTGAAAGTAATTAACTATCATTAAGCATCATTAACTATCATTAAGCATCATTGACCATCATTAACTATCATGAGCCATCATTAACATCCATTAACCTTCATTATTTAAACATCATTACCCATTGGTTAACATTCATTAACCATGATTAACCATCATTAACTATCATTAACCACTATTAACATTTATTAACCATGATTAACCATTCTCAACGGTGGTGAGTCGCAGCATTGCGCAGTTGTGACGGGTGAAGCCCTGGCACTGCCAGGCCTTGGACGACACCCTGGCGACGGAGACCTTCACGCGGACCCATTCGCAAGCGACCTCCAGGGCCACGTCGCAGTGCCTGGGAACGACAGTCGCTGCACGGCGGGCACAGCTGGGCCGAGGCTTGCGGGTCAAGGTATGCCTGGTGAGTATCGTATTATAGTTGCGGGTCAACCATTTCCATTAATATCATTCAATATCCATTAGTTATGTTAACTCTATTAGATGGCAATGGTTGATAAACATGTGCAACTGATGGGTCGTTAGAAAATGGATGGTAATGGTTAATGATGGTAAGGTTGATGGTTGATTGAGGTTCAATGATGGTTGTTGAAGTGGAACCACCCTTATGGAAGGGCTTCCGTTTCGCCCCGTGGGTGCGCTCCTGAGATCTCCTGAGGTGTTCATCGGTGGAGATGCCGAGGCACGCCGAATTTATGAGTAAAGAAACGCATCAGTGGGAGGCACTCAGGTAAATGAGATGACTCCAACATGCTGCAACTCACCTGTTTGATGACCTTGGCTGCATTGGTTGGGAGGCCTCGTCCGGCAAAAGTCAAGCCAGCTGTAGGCCGGGCAGTGGTTGATGCAGAAATGGTTCCAAGCTCTTTCTAGTCGTTCAGGTGAAGGGTCAGTACTGATGAGTACGTTAATGGCTGCTAACTACTAACGGTGAATCAATCTTGGGGGGCCAGTGGTTGATAATGGTGAATAACCAGTGGCCATGGACCACTATGAACCATCACTAGGAACCATGTCTATGAACCAATAATTGTGTCGTGTCGGCTTGGCGAATGCAGCCGCCAGCCGCGTGATGTTCCTCTGGTTGGATCCCCCAACGATTTTGCCGCTCCAGTTCTGGGTGATTAGTACCCACTACCCCGAACGCACCATTGATTCACCACTGACCTCAGCATTGTCGTAGAAGCATCATTAGCCATCTATGCCGTCCAATGGTCATTGTACACATTTATGAACCGTCAATGGGCGACCAATTAGTCACCATAAGCCATCAATGAGCCACCAAGTATATATAGTCATTATAAACCATTACCCATCACTCAACCATCACTGATTCATCACTGATTCATCACTGATTCATCACTTAACCATCACTTATCCATCACTCAACCATCAAGCAACCATCCAACAGCAATGCTACAACTCGAGGCCGTGCCAGAGTGCCGAGACCCCGCAGCTCCAAGAGGGACAAGCCGGTTCTGTGCGGCCCTCGGAGTGGCACCGTGGGTGGAGCCGGTGGCAGTAGGGCGGGGTGAACGGACTCGATGGATGTGGGGCTTAGCAGCAGGGATTTGGGCATATCAATCTCTGGAGGTCTCCACCTGTCCAAGGGACACTTGGGCACCGCAACCTCCCAGAATTCTGATGAGGTACCAAGCGGACTTGGGGTCCTGGACCTTGATTGGTTGCCACTCTGATTGAAGTACATTTGCCGGACTTAGTGGCGATGATGTTTTCAGAATTCATGATCAATCAGTCATATCCACATCATATCCATGTCTATCGGGTTGTTCTTGTTGGTCATTCTTTCACCACTAGCTGTACCCTTTCAGCGGCAGCTTTATGGCAACGACTAGTAGCCCAGTAGCCCTTCTTAGCATTGACACTGCGACTGTCTTAGAATACAATCATGTTTAGACATTGCCAAGCGCGACGCAACAAGTATGAACAACCATGATGATTATGTCATTACATGCCATCCTCAACCACAAGTATTGTTGCTCCACCACTGTCAGCCAGTATTATCATTGGCCTGCCAGCCACTATATTGGCTATGTGAACCACGAGCTATTGGCTGTTGATGTGAACCATATGAACCATGACCTATTGGGCGTGTGGATTCTGGTTAACCATGTGCAGTGCATGTCAATAGCCATTTTCAACTCATGATAGCCTGCACACATCTATCTATCTATTTATCTATCTCTGTATATATGCAATAGCCCTTTTGACCATTGACCTCCATGAGCTACCATTGCCTATGATCAATCATTGCCAACCATTATTGACCACTATATAGCCGGTACTGACCTCTATTGCAACGATTTTATGATCATTAAGTATGTTATCACCATCATTATTCAGCAATATTTGCCGCTCACTTGGCTAATAGTTAGCTGTCTGAAAAGATTTCAATACAGTATTAGCAGATGTGTATGAACAATAATGCTGCATACTGAACATTGCACACGATCATTAGCCATCATTAGCCACTATCTGAACCATCAGCCAATATTACTATTGATAACCTTGTTATCTTCACTGGTTATTTACCACAAAAAGGCCGTCATCAACCATTATACTAACCACTATATATGATAATAACCTATCTTAAGACACCATTATAATTAACCACCAGCCAGTATCTTAGTGCTTGTTGACCGCCTGAGGCCTCAGATGGGCTCTTTGGGATCACCTCCAGATTTACCGTGTCCAGGAGCGGGGCCAAACCGCCATGGGGCCGCCTGTGGTATCGGCCTCCCCTTGGACTCCTAGGTATGTCTGCTCGGTTGCTCTGCCATAATGATACCATCAGTGATGTTCACCAGAGTGACTGGAAAAAAAGAAATTGTCATCCTGAAGTAGTGCTTAGTTGATAGATACTTCAGCATAGTCGACTGATCAAAGATCACAGCTAATACTAATCAAAACCGTTAACGAGTTGATGTTTGATGGCTAATTTCATGGTTCAGAATGGGAGGCAAAAAAAAACATTCAAACCCTATAGGTGTTTAGATATTCAACTGGAATGAGTTGCACAAGTTTTTTCGGTCGCTTGGCTTGAACACATCGTTTTGGCAAGTTTGGCCATGACGTTGCTACATGTAGACATCGCTTTCAAGATGCATTTCCTGAAGCTGACCTGTCCCTCAACTCCAGTCCCCTCGCTCACTGGTTGCAGAAATATCAGCCTTCCAAGCACACGATGTTTGTGCAGAGTCATGATGCATCAAGATGCCCCAAAGAGCAGGTTTTGCAGAAAAAGGCCGGCAGGTTTTTCCAGTAGCATCCACTCAATCCTCAGTTTGGTCTCACCCCTCGAGGGGTAGCTGCTGCTCAGGCAAGGATCGTCCAGTCTCTGGTGGCATCCCTGTGTTGAACATGTCGGGGTGCCTGGTGGTCAGAAGTGGCATAGCCAACCGACCAGGGTAGCCAACCGACCAGGGTAGCCAATAGTGGTCAACGATCATGATGTTTAATGATGGTCCACCAACCTGAATCAATTTGATGTGATGACTTGGCGATTCCCCTGTTGTGGAAGGTGTTCATGGTGGTTTCCCCCGAAAACCAGACGATAGACCCAAGAATGACAACACGTGACACCAACAATTCCAAGAACTCTTCGTTCTCTCAAGCCAAGAGAGGGGACAGAACTGGTGCTCGAAAAGACCCTCGCAGAGACCCAGGGTCTGAACTCAGGGGAAACCTAGTTGATTTCAAAAAGGCAACGGACATGCTGGGGAAAAGCAGCATCGGCTTTTGCAAGTTCAACTTTTTCTGGGCTCTGCAAGAACCACCAGCTTTTGGCGAAGGGGCTCCCTAGAGTACTTGTATGCTGGTCAGTTGTGGATCAACTACAGCAGATCTTAGATTTGGCAATGGCAGCCTTACACGCCACGGTCAGCCCGAAAGGCTGAGATGGTTTCTGTGACAGGAAGCCCAAGATGGGATTCCTGTCAATCCACTGGTTCAAGTAATCCTGTTTGGTCATGTTCAGTCAGATCCCGAAAGCGAAGCGCATCTTTCAACACATTTTTATCTCGGACCTTGCATGGGGCGGTCTTCCAATATCTTCACTTGCATCAAGATGGAAGCGTTTGCTTTCAAGACAAGCCGGCGCTCCTGTTGGACGGACCGACGCATTGTGGGCACAGGTTCATGCCAGGATGCAAAATCTATGTAGGTGATGTCATGCAATTCAATGTCATGTAGTGCAATATGATCACGCAAAATGCACCCATGTATTGATGGATGCACGCATGAATAAATATGTATGCATATCTATTTGTGTACCGTGTACATATACGTATATATACCTACAAAATCTTTAAGCAGCTTTTTTTTGGTTCCAGGAAAATAACCCGGTTTTTTTAAAAAAACCAGGTTTCTCTATTTCAGCATATTTCACATGTTGCTGCCAATGCGATATAGTCTCATCATGTTGATATAAACATTCGATCCATTCTTATAACAAGTTGATCAGTCCATTGGAAAAAATAAATATTTGTCTCCAACCTGTCTCAAAGCACGCATGTTTCTTTTTCTTCACCTTAGAACACCGGCTTTCGTCCAAACACTCCATGATGCGACAAGATGACGCTGCAACGTCCGAAGAGTGACTTGCCTGCTGGACACCCGTCGGCTGACTCTACTGAGTCTGCCGACGGTGTCCTCGTCCATCTGGCAAGCAGCACAGAGGGGATTAACCCCATAGCCGATAGTATCAGCTTGGGTTTGCAACGTCCACCACCAATGCTGAACAGCGTGTATTTTTGGATACAGAGGAAATAAATGAGCTTTACGCAGGTTGTAGCATTCCTGTGCTAAGGATGTATATTGTTGCAAAAAATGCATACCTCGATCAACGATGTAGCGACACTCGTTTTCTTCTAGAAAGAGAGGAGCGTTGTAAAGGAAGGAAAGTGCAGCATTCAGTTGTCGGAGAGATTCCTGGCATCTGGGCAAGAACCTGTGCTGGTCAGTCCCCAATTCCCCAAGCAACACCACAAGCCACTTGGCTAAGTTAGTCGTAAGTGAACCTTTGCTCCAAGCTCCTGTCGCCCCAGGTCCTTCGTTGTAAGACACCAAGTATGCAGAAATCTTGGAAACGTAGGATGAGGAATGCACTGCCCTGCACCATCGATGATAGTGACTAGTGAGCCAGTCAAAACGCGCTTCGTTGTTGCTGGCAGGCACCACTTCCAATGCAATTTGAATTGTCGATGCGATGAAGCTCTTGCCTATCCCAAGATGGATGCAATGCCACAAATCTGCTTGGAAGAATGCTGCTGGGTTGGAGCGATCATGCGGAAGGTGTTTGATAACTGCGGGCTCAATATCCCAAGGCGATTGTACCCCAATGGTCTCAACCCAAGCTGGTCGCCATGATGTATCCTCGGATGGGTATTCATTCGTGCCTGCAAGGCACATGTGACAAGTGCCACGTGGAACGGTTCTTTGCACGCCCCTCTTCACCCCAGTGTTCCAGCTGCGGCGCAACCGCCCAAGTTTTTGCAGATAAGGCATGTCGCCTTTAGCCCCTATCACACAAAATTTCCACACTTCACCTGTAAAGTGATCCCGCACGCCTGTTTCAAGAAGATCTTTGAGTTCCCGTGAAAATATTTCCATGGCATCATGGAAAAACTCAGGGCAGTCAGCATACTTCTTCTTTGTGATAACTGAAACAACGAATCTCGTCAAAAACGTATGGCCTGCAAAGTTCACTTGAAGCTTCCCTGTGTCGTCCAAATCCCGTGGTCGCTTTAGACGTTTTTTATCAAAGCCGTGGCCAAGCACACTTTGAATGGAGGTCACCATGAGGGCACCACGTTTCAATGTGCGGCCTTCATCGCCATGAATGAACAAGGCAGGGCAGCTTGCGAAACGCATGACGCCTCAGCGCGTGGCGCGATCGGATGGATGAGACGAGATGATATATGAGTGAGGGGGTATTTTTTCAAAAGTACTAAGTATAGTAATGTCAAGTAATATGTTTCTACTCATCATATGTTCATGATTAAGTATTGGAAGCCGTGGGTGACTTGATGTGTGGCACACCGCATCGCCATCGATCAAGTCTGCAAAGCGGAAACAAAGCATGCAGCAGGAAACTTTTTCCCCTCCAGGTTGGAAGTTGTGCCTCATATGTTGAAGCCTTGCAAGATTAAAACATGCATTCATCAACGCATGCGAGCTCGTGACACAACAGTTGGTGCCCCATTTGATTTGGCTAATTTGGGAACAGGAGGTGGATACCGGAAAGATCTGTACACAATGTATGTGAAAAATGGTCCTTCACAATCACCTGGGAACTCACTCGAATCACCGCCAGGTAAACTGTTCTGGCACCCTTGCAAACCTGAGTTCTAAGCTGGATCCATAAACAGTAGAGAAGTGAAAAACACATTATATCACACGCATACTGCAAAGAAATAAAAATGAGATAGGTAAACTAGCAATGCTTTCATCTTCACTTAGTGATTTTTCTTGGCATCACTGCATCGACTGGAATGTTTGGCCGGGCTACTGCGGTACTTGGAGATGAGAGCAGCTTCGAGATACGCAGGCGCAATCACCGTTGGGGAGGCAAAGACCACAACCATCGAGCTAAACCTTTCCAAGGTATGTTTGTATCCATATGGTTTGTGATGCCATCTGAAAGATGGACAATGCGTCAGTCCAAATTTGAACGTCATTGGATTATGCTTTTCATGCAGGGCCTCGAAAATAGCCTCAGCATGTTTGATCACTCGGCCTGCTGTAATGCCAGGCTTTGGAAGTTTGCATATGATATGGTCTTCTTTGGAAATCTGATGGAACACTTTGGTTGTACGAGCCAACTCCAGAATGCTCTCATCCAAGTTGGGTGGTAGTGCATCATCCCCTAGGCTTAGAACACCATGAGATCGACATGGGCTACGACTTCTATTCTTCTTTGGAAGATCATCATGTCGACAGTTTGGTTGGTGATCTCCATGTGGTTGATTCTCCATTGCTTTCTCCGGCTCTTGGTGATCACGTTGCCACGCAAAAGGACCAAGGGAAGCCTGGTTGGTAATGAAACAACTGTTGAGAGCAAAGCCAACCAACATCAAACACAGGACTCTGACTGTATACATGTCAATGCCATGGAAGCCAAAGCACTGGACGGTGACAGGTCAATAGTTCGATGAGGAAATTGGCATCATCATCATCATCCAGATTCAGCCGCTCCATGGCAACGGGTGGATGCAAGGGATGGTTGGATTGACCAGCCAAGTTCAAAACATGTATTTTTTGTTCACTGAGAGAATCATGTTAACTCGAGATTATTCCAAGGGTGTATCTCTATAGTTTGTAGTTGCATGCATCTCTTATTCAAAAAAAAAGATATGAAATCTCACCTACTATAGTTGGTGAGACATGCATCCATGATGATCTCATTGCAATCAAATTTATCTTGAGCAAAATTTTGCCAAAGTAAGAAATTGTGATTGCAACATCTCGCACCCCAGGGCAACTGAAAATGGTTATCAGCGGGATATGCCCGCGCCATCTGGACGGATCTGAGGGTCCCGACTCCTTGGCCAACATTTGCAGCGAAGATCTTTGCAGTAGGTCCAGCATCTGGCATGACGGGTAGTGGTACATAGTGTTCCCCTGCTATTGTTTTCAGCCGGTGTGGTTGGGGTGGTGTGTACGCATTTTTCTCTTGTTTCCGTTCTGCACCCCGATCTCGATTGTTCGATTAGCCTTGCGGCAAAAGATATGAAACTGCTATTGTCCAGCCTCACTGCCCCCAAGTGCATTGACAATGGAATCACATTTTCTCAGCACAAGTCTGTGTTGAATGAGCCTGTTGAATGAGCCCGTATAGATTTACATGATTGCACGTTGGAACTGGCAGGAAACTGAGTAGAGCAACCCCAAGTTCTTCTACACTAGGGCTGTGTTGAAAAACACAACCACACGTAGATCAAAAGCCTTCGGAATGAATGACTGGTACATCAGCCAATCAAAAAAGCTAGGCCATAGCATCAGGATCTCAAGCCGAGGGTTCAGGCTTCTCAGGTTTTTCCTTCTTGGTGAAATGGCTCTTGTCATTCCTGGTCAATGCCAATCCGTATTCTCTACGTTCAATGTGGTTCCCATGTGTTTTCAAGTATTCCTCGATTTTCCCATGTGTCTTCAACATCCTTTTGATGATTCAAACCTGTGATAGAGACTCTGAATGCAGCCAAGGAAAAGTAAGGCTGATGCCGAATCTTGGACTCATTCTGCCCCACCTTTGTGCACCTGGGGCGGGTGCGACGGATCCCTTTTCTAGGAGGGTAACCAACAAGGAAGGGCTTAGAGGTTTGAAGGATCCAACAAAAGAAAAGTAATTTGCCAGATGTAAGGCTAACCCAGTGCGGCGTGAAAAGGTTTAGCAACGTGCAACATGTTGCAACGCTTTGCAACCAAAGGCACTGAACAGTGCTTGCTTTCATGAGCTTTTCAGACTCCTCCATCCACCTCAGCCGGGCAGTTGCGGTATCCACGAATGATCATTTAAAGTGAAGTAGGATTTGTTCAAGTGAAGCGAACCTAAGATCATCTTTATATGAAAACACCTTTGCAAGCATGTGTTCATATCAATGCTGTGCAGATGACTGCAGTGGTGTAATTTGGTTTGATCTGATTTTATTTACTTTGGATTGACTTGATTTAGTTAATTTAGGTTGATCCATTTTGTGAAGACCAACGCGTTGATCAAGGAAAGTCTTGTTGCATGCTATGGCACTCTTGGTTGAAGTCAACTGTCTCGCCATGAGCCAAGTGCTCTGAGCACTTGTTGAACTGCTGCTCCAAGGTAACAAGGTCAGCTTCAAGAGCTCTCACAGACCTCAGTCGCGCTGGCGTTGGATTGGTCACGAATCGCCTGAAGTACACAACCATGATCACAGTTATAGTGGGAGTACACCTGGATAAGTATTTCAACAGCATGACTTCTGGTGAGAAGCAGGAATCCCCAACATCAAGATGATTGTTGCAGAAAAAACCCAACTGATATTTATGAGGCTATGTTTGTTGTTGCTGTGAAGTTGGAATGGCCTCTGAACTTTGGGTGCAGCTTGCCCCAGCTGCAGCTTTCGACCGAGCTTGCATTGCGGACAGCCGTGTTCCCTGAACATCACCAACTGGGCCATCCTCTTCGTCCTGGGGCATTCAACTAGAATGGATGATTTTTCGATAACCATTATTCTTCCACAGTTTGTTGATTGATTGAGGGGTGGTTCATGTTGCTTTCAACCCATTACAAAATTTCAAAACTTTAACAGTCCTCACACTGCTCGATACGCTGTTTCTTGCGTTCTTTCTCTTCATTCAGCTCACCAACCTCCCTGACTTCAACCCAGTACTCCGGATCACCGCCATACTTGCAAGTCCTGTTCAGGAATCGATGTAAGAATTGTGGAGTGTTTCCAAGAATAGCAAATCGTTTTGAGTTTTCATCATTGCAAATGCTAATATGTTATGAATTCAAATCCAGCCTTACTAGGTTTTCTTGATCTTGCATACAGACCTGGACTGCTCCATCGATCTTTCGCCTGGGAATGCCAAAGTCAGTGTATGAGGGTGTGATTGAACCGAAACATGTTTTGATTACGGAAAAATGTTTTTGGAAGAATGGTGCAAATGTAAGTTTAATTCAAGATGCGGGTTCCATTTCAACTGGGATTTCATGTCTTCCCGGCTGTACCAGCCACAATTTCAACTCTGTTGTGGTCTTCTCACAGCGCTTCACAAATTTATCCTGCGAGGATCCATTGCGGTGGGATGGAAGCTGGATGCTGGAAGAGACGATGGGTTTGAACAACATCGAAGCTTGGGTTTGAATAAGGTCATGGAACGAAGTGAAAGGGGAACAGGGGTCCTTGTTCCAGTTACACTTTTGCAGTTCAAGGGCCATCTTGAGATGATCACCCGTGCGCCACTGTTCATGTAGCCATTCTGGCACCTGTAGCCGTTCACCTTTCTTACGCTCGCACAAACGTCGAAGGCGAGCCTTCAAAGAATTCTTGGTTTTAGCATCCTTAGTTAGATTGTTGGTTGGCGGCCATGGTCACAACATTCGGTAATTAACATGACTTGTATGCTGAACATCGTTGGGTCTCCAAAGAATGAAAATAAACTAAGAATAAGATCTAAGAAGCAATCAATAATGGTCCCCAAGAAACAAAAGTAAGAAAAACCCTGAGCATCTGGTAGACAAGAATCCAGGTGTTTGAATTCATCATCCTCCAAATCGATATCATCATCCCCATCAGTTTTAGAAGACGATGCTGTATCAGGGGCAGGGCGCTTCAAGGGGTTGGATCTCGGTTCGATGCCACTCTTAGCACTCTTGCCATCATCCACATCTGATACCTCTTTGGGGGTGTTAGCACGGGAAGCAGTAACTGCTTTGTTGGCAGCGGATTCTGCCAGCATCTGCATAGCGGTCGCGGCATCAATCTGGCCCTTCTGGAACATCTTCACCAGGTTGTCTTGAACCTTAGAAGGGGAAATGCGTTACGCTGTGATACAATATCTCAGTTGGTGAGTCAATATATGTCAACTCAACAAAGCCAATACTCCTTGATGATAGATTCATTATTTTGTCATGGCAAGTGAAGGAACCCTTAATTAAGCCAAACAACGGAGGCCGAAGATGCATTGTTCGAGGGGGCTAGTGAAAGTGAAGGCGCTGGCGACGAAGGGGACTTCTTAGGCACAATTGCATTATCACCCTTTGCTGCATCAACCTGCGTTTCTGATGCAGGCTGTGTCTCAGCCGATGAAATTGATTCCGCACCATCATCGGGACTTTTCATGGAGGCTTGAGGTGTTGCCTCAGGAAGCATGGAAAGAAAATGGTAAAGTACTTACACACATCATCCAGGAGGAATCATTGCACTCTAAAATCACTCAACTATGTTTTGTTGCTACGACATTGTATGGCCAGGAATGGTTGAAGGCAAGCAACTTGTTGCTTCACCCGTTCCGCAGGTAAATCCTTAAAGGAAAGGTTCTTGTTAAAACAGGAAGTGGCAGCCAGGAGAAACATGACAAACAATGGTTTCCAACAGAGCGCACTTTGATTGGCACAACATTTTGACAGGATGTAATGTACTAAGTTCCAGTCCAAGTCTGGTTTGGCCTCGATTTCTTCAACGGATCTGGATAGCTCCTGAGACCACTAATGCTAAGTGCAAGAAACATCATGCCAACCAAATACAATGGGAATACTGATTTTTATCACCAACAAAATGAGCAGTATTCATTAGAGGAACCTTCTTATCCAAACACCAGTTATGGCAAAGCAAGCAAGAGAAAACATCAAATCTAAAAGAGCTCGAAATAACTAAGCTACCATTTCTTTGTGAGTTTTCAGACAGCACCCCGGGAATCTATCCTCCAGCTGTTCGAGTGTGTCGAACTGATCCAGCTGACCATCGGCAAGGATGTGTTCAAGGCCAGCTGACAATTCGTCCATGCTCCATGCCCTACTAAGGAGCGTGGCGGACGTTGCGCTTCGCATGAATGCCATGAAACTAGGCAGGCAGATTGGATCCAGGATGCTTTTTCCTCCTAAAGAGATGGTTGAAGCCAAATGCAACCGTCTCCAAATATAAACCAAACAGAGTTTCAGCCATGAAACCACCAATGAATCAAAGGATTGGGCATTCTATTCAAAATCAATTGTGGCAGTGAGACTTGGATCGTGTGTTTATCCTTTTCTCCCTCTACTGAAGCACGTTGGTAGGAATGGAGTTCGATCTCCAACGTAGCAACGTTTAATTTTGAGCTATCCCTGGCAACCCCACAGCAAACCAACCTTTGATATGTGTTTGACAGTAGTTGAACATATGCTCACATGTTCGTAAAACATCAACATATTCTTTGACAGAACCATAAAAAAGTTTACTTAATTTATGTTGAAAAAAACCTGGTTTTTCCCGTTTTCACCCATAAAATTTTATGGGTAAATTATGGGATTTTATGGGTGAATTACGGTTTCGTTACGGGTCTACGTTTACCCATAAAATTTTATGGGTGGATGGGAAAAATAACCTGATAAAACATTGGTATTACCTGGTTTTTGTTGGATTACGGGCTCTACGGAAGATTATGGGTGGAACGGCGCCATTTTGAATATGGATCGCTAAAATCTTGATTTGGTACAATGCGCTGATTGACCATCATTTGGTATCTAATATATTCTAGTAGTCAAAGGTTGGTCCCAAACAAAGAAAGACAAAGCCTTTTAGTTCAAGTGTCCGGGTGGAGCCAGGGGACAGCTACAATTTCTTAGGAAGCAGTGGCCGCCACTCGTTTGGAATGGCTAAGCTCCTCCCTCCACGCAGCCAGTGGATGGCACTAACCACATCGGCATCTTGCCATGGGTCATCAAATTCCATCTGGGCAAAAGTAACTTCCCCCGGAGGCACCTGTTCAGGCAACTGAGGTAACCCGCTCTTGTTGGAGATCAGCTCTGGGAACAACTTGGTCAGCTTCTCTCCGAAAATGGGCGGATAATTCCTAAGAGAGAGAGAGAGAGAGCTAAGCAACCGGTGGGAATTGGCAAAGGGCAGAATCAGAACAAACTTCCAAGTTTGTTGGGCTACTTGAATCCGTTATGATTGTGATTTCCATTCAAAACAAATTGAGTATCTGACTCCGTTGTTTTCAAGGAAGCTGATCCTTGGAATCGTTGTTGGCCTTTCTTATCGATATACTTCCTCACTGTCTTGGTTCTCTCGACTCCTGCAGCCTCCAAAGCCTGCACCTTCTTTGTCCATCCCTGTAGTTTTCCGAGATCTAATTTCTGGATTCCAGGAGAGTTGGCAAAAGCCATGTGCCTCTTTGGTGTTTCTCCTCCGTACATCGCCATCCACCAGCATATACGGTGGACCTAAGCTAGTAGTAGAACCCATTAAGCATTCAAAGTATCACAAAGCCAATGACAAGTGTGCACCTTGAACCTGAAACCTCCAAGGACTGCGACGATTGGATACTATGGGTCTCTCTCTCTCTTGGATATGATTGGTCTCTTCATTTGCAACTTGGCTTAGACGAGGTGCTGCATGGGGACCAGCGATTGCTCGGAGCTTTTCCAGCAACTCTCGGAAACGGGGAAAACATTCAAACAAGCTGTTGCCAGGCTGTTCTATCATCCAAGTCCCGTTGGTGCAAACGACCAACATCATCAACAGCACGGTCCTTAGATTCCATTTAGTTGTAGGAACACTCAATGGAAAGAAGTTGAAACAATGGAACCCCCCCAAAAAGCAACCAATTTTTGGGGCCAAAAGAATAACTAATTGGATTCACCCAGGGTCCGGGAAGCCAATAGGTTTCCTTCCTTCACCGATTGGAACTCAAAGTTCCCATAGGGTGTGCACGGGCTGCGCCCCGAGGTTCCAACATTGACTATGCTGAACGTGCTGCATTTCAATCCGAAATGACATAGGAATCCATTGACTGAGTCTGCAAGGAGTATTGTGGCAATTGCAAGCCTTGGATGCAACACCACACCAAATTGGTCATCATCAAATATCATTGGTTAAAAAAATATGATATCAACCAAAGAGGGTTCTAGATTTATCCCCAAAAGTAAAAGCAAAAGATTGTTGGTTGAGTTGGATTCCCAGAAACGCAAAGCCAGCATCAGAAAGCAAGTCCATAGGGTTCATTCCATTGGGCACATGCTCCATGTAGTTTATATCGAGGCGCCCCGTGTTGAACCGTTGGTTTTTGAATGCTTTGGTGGCTTCCGCATTACCAGCGAAAAATTCGATCCACTGTAGAGGCAAATGCTCCTGCTGCAAAGCTTTCATTACAGTTCCCCCCAAAAAAAACAAAATACAACCATGCCAGGATTATATTATTGGTTAGATTGGTGGGCATTTTAAACTTTGAAGCAACCCTAAGCAGAACCTGGCCAACCCATGGCTCCCACAAAGCCCGATGGGAGTCCTGGTTGCGACCATCAGCATTCATCATGGGCTCGCTCCATAGCACCAAAAGGACTGCCATCAGCATCACCTGGGCACTAAGTGGGTCAGTTATGTTAGTAACTAAGTTTCAATCCAGATGTATTAAATATATAATTGAAATTTCTATGCAGTTGGAATTCCCATACCTCAACATGTGAAACGTTCCATTCCTGATTTGTTCGAACTCATGCTTTCTTCGGATGACTGGTGCCAAGTTTGAATCCCATGCACGAAACTATTATGATTAAACTTCTACCAACCAAATATAGCAGTCTAGTGGCTTTGGGCGCCCCAATAGCTTTCAGTCGCCAGAGCAAAGCATCGACAAATGCTTTGGATCGAACCATGGCTACAAGAGGCTCACGCACGCAATTGGTGCTCAAGGGAAAAGAGGCAACAACGACCAAGGGAACGAACAACTGGATTTTAGCGGAATAACGCAATCATCCCACTGTCTCATTTAAAGTGCGTACCTCATACTCTAAAACAATTTTGATATATTCACATTTGTCATGCATGGTTAAAGCAACCAGTGTTGATGAGATGCACATGGATGGCAATTGCTGCGCACACGCAGTCGTTTTCCAACCCACAATCTCCCAGTGGTTTTGTTTTGTGGCCGCCGTTGCTCAACGCATTGTTTGAACCATAAATGGTCGGATGAATGCGTGGTGCTTCAAAGGGTTTGGATTTCCAGGCAATGTAGCCAAGAAGGACCGCATGGGGCCACCACCAGTCATCAAAGGTATATATCAATTTATTGGAATGAAATTCAGTTCATAGTCGAAATCCATATCGATGTCCGCTACATGTGTTTCGTGGATCCGAATCTATTCTGATATAGCTGTTGATGAATTAATTTTGGCAACAATCTGAAACCCAGTTCAGCCAGCACCACCCACGCCGCACCATCACCAATCACTGAGAAAAAACATGGCAGTGGTTCTGGGTGTGGCATCTAAGCCAGCTTTGATTGCCCACTTCTGAGGCTTGCGTGGCTTTGGCATCCGTCGAAGACTTTCTGACCTGAGTTCGCAGCGGATGGACGAGAAATCAGAACCTGGTCTCACAAAGGAGGGGGCTCAGAGAGTAGGCCAATAGGAAAACGACAAAGGTTATATGGATATTCGATCATCGATGATCAACCATAGAACTTAAAGTTTTTCTATGGCAAGTTTGGATATCAACCAACGTTCCGAGCTACCCCATCTTCATAACGACCACGAGCATGATAAGTCACCGCGATACTAGGCCACCTCCAAATCAACCAGAGATTGACGTGCGTAATTTTCAATCTTGCAATAGTTAATCGGTGAAGTCTTTTTACCCTTCAATGCAATCAGCATGCATGAGCCCTAAAGGGAATGAATGGGGATGTCCGTAATACCCATCAGCAACTTTTTTCCAAGCACCGGTGAGGATATCCCGCAGCCACACAGTAGCGCAGGTTCATCAAAATGAAGCTGGTATCTCCCATGATTGAATGGCACCACCGGTTAGATGTTGACCCGGTGGGAAAGAGCCTGTCAATCCACCCACCAGCCATCCATGGATCAATTGTCGCGACTATGGAGCCCTACACAAAAGCTGGAGCACTGGTTTGCACTGAGGTTGGGATGAGCAACATAATCCAAATAAGCCGATTTAGCACAGACATGGATAACTTGATGGTTGATTTTATCACTATGTGGTATTAAGATGTATGATGGGCTTCAGGTCAAAGGCGGCAACATACTTACAGAGATGCAAAGGTATGTAAAGTTCTCAAAGTTTGCAGCTATGGAAGTGTAGCTTCAAAAGGGCCCAAACCAGTGCAAGGTCTAAAGCACTCAGCGCAATCTAAGAGCAAACTCACTTCGTAGCAGATGAAAATTCCTCCAACGCCCTGTTGGCATTGAAACGGAGCTTGGATTCCTCTTTCCTGAACAATCCGTTGGGAGATCGATCCAGCAGCACGTCATCTTCTTGCATCTCCATCCATTGAGCCTCAGGGTGAATAAGTTCTGGAAGGTTAGGGGAAGTTGTAGGTAGGCAAAATTTACCTAGATGCCAATCATAATTTTGACGCAAGATGGAGAAGCCTTTGAACGCTACCCAGGGCCCAAGGTGATGTTCAAAAAGACCCCACAAAAGATAATTGAAAACAAACCAAGAAACCATGAGCCAAGCAGATGTATATCCTGCAGCCATGCGGGTGTTCCACGGTCCACCGGTCTTGAAAGCAAAGCTGGCAACATCTGGCTTGCCAGACTGAATCCTGAGGCGAACTGCACAAGCAGTCCTGGTCCAGTAGCAATTGATCTCAGCTTTGTCATTCTTCAAGGAGCGCTTCAGATCCGCCAAGTAGACCTTGCAGTCCTCCACTGACAAGGACTTGGTGTCCTTCAATTTCTGAATGACAATGCCCTTCATGGTGTCATCGATGAGCTGCGGGACAGTTGCTGGATCAAGCTTCTCTGACCCCGCCGTGGTCCTGGATCGCCTGGCTCGCTTCTTGGGTTGAGGGTCATCACTTTCCTTGGCCTCAGCAGCATCTTCTGCTGCAGCACCCGCGGCCTTCCTTCCACGACGCTTCCCGGTGGTAGGGGGCTCTTCTGCGGACTCCACCTTCTCCACCTCTGCCTTCTTCTTGCGCGGCTTCCTCTTAGGCGCAACCTCCTGCGCTTCTTCAGCTTCAGCAGCCTCAGGCATTGATGGAGCAGACTTCTCAACCTCCGCAGTCTTGCCCTTCCTACTTCGACGAACCCTCTTCTTTGGAGCGGGCTCAGCTTCAACAGGTTCCACGGTTTGGTCAACCTCTTTCTCCTCAGCCTCAGGCTCCTCCATCTTTCCACCTCGCTTGGCAGAAGCTTTGGCTTTTGCTTTGCTCTTGGCCTTGGCCTTGGCCTTTGGGCCAGCCTCTGGGCGAGCCTTTGCTTTTGCTTTGCACTTTGCCTTGGCTTTGGCCTTTGCACCTGCCCTTTTGCCAGCTGGTTTCTTGCTCACTGACTTGTTGCCCTGCTCCTCATCATCGCCCTCCTCTTCCTCATCATCCTGGTCAGCCTCCTCAGTCTTGCTTGCATCTTTGTTCTTCTTGGCCGCAAGTTGATCTTGTCGAGTCAAGACCTGTAGCAGCGCCCGCAGAACCCATATCATTGAAAGGTTTTTGTTCACATGGTTCCTGTTTGTAACTTGGAACTTGTAAGCAAACACCATTTAAGCCCCACAGCTTTGAAGCTAAAAAATTGGACATGCAAACTCCTGCAGTATCGACATCTATGTTTAGCCCCAGAAAAATAAAACAAAGGATGATAAAACATCACCTTTTGAGAACGAAGGTTTCAACAAATGTGTGCCCCTCAGACCAAACCCAACCTTGGCAGCGCGGGTTTGAGGAAAGTCTGGCAGTTCAACTGGTCCAGCTTCAGGGGGCGAGCAAAGCATAGGCATAAACGCAGGTTTGGGCTGAGAAGGTGGGATCTCAGCAATGGCTTCTGGCACTTCCATAGCTTGGGTCTCCACGTTGTCAATGTCACTTCCACTAGAACCTGGAGGCATCATGAACGACAATGGTCCAGAAGAGTATTGAGCATGTAGACCCCATCCATTTTTAAACTTTGTGAACAAGAAGAATTGCTAGGTAAATATATTTTGGGGATTCTTTTGACGTTCTTTTGACGCACATTGCCTCTGGACAGTGCTCCACTAGCTTTCTGCCTTTCCTTCTCATTCTCCTGATGCCTTAGCGAGCCGTACTGATGAGGGCAGCATATGGCTGGGTGCCCCAACAAAACCCAGGGGAAACCAATGGAATCCATTTACATCCCCCAAACATGTGGTGCTTTCCAATTATCAAATATGATATGCAAAGTTAATATGTTATTTAAGTATCAGTGCTGCCATTGCCCTCTCCATAAGATAGATTTCAAGAATGTTTTTTGTAGTTCATATTCCAGCTCTAGATTGTGAAGCACCCCAGCGATTGCTGTGTGAGCCCAGGAACTGAAGAGCTGCCTTCTTCTCTTGGATCTTCTTCTTGAGCGCAGCAAGCAACTCCTTGCACTTGCCTCTTGGCACACCATCGGGGACGGAAAGAATGATGGAGGCAACTGCCAAATGGAACTATTCAAGTAGTGGTGGAAACATAAGTTGGCAATTATTTCATTGCATTGGAAAAGAAACATACATTGGGAATGTCATATAATGGGCCAACAACCCAACGATTAAATTGGCACTACCGTATTGAGAATTGTTCGAGGACACGATGAAAGAACATCAGGCCAAGTCATTCACATGTAACCATGTTAGCTTTTAGACAAGTTGCACTTGGTGGGATCGCCCTTGCAATGCTTGCAGAACACTGGTTCAGCAACCTTGGGTGGAACCTTCTTGTCATCAGCCCTGCTCCCACCACCACTCGTTTGCTTATCAAGCCATTTCTTGAAGTCATCATAGTCTTGCTGGGTCTCTTCATCCTCATCCTCACAGCCCCCATCATCATCCAAGCTGGCAGAGCTGCCCGTTGCCATGTACTTGTCGATGGTCTCCACCACCACTCGTTTGCTTATCAAGCCATTTCTTGAAGTCATCATAGTCTTGCTGGGTCTCTTCATCCTCATCCTCACAGCCCCCATCATCATCCAAGCTGGCAGAGCTGCCCGTTGCCATGTACTTGTCGATGGTCTCCTAATGGGTTGTGGGGCGGCTTGCCGATGGAATAACTTTGGTTCATTAACAGACTCTAGTCATGCAATCCACTTAACACTGAACAAGCGAAGTATAAGCAGCATCGAATGAACGCTGAACCATGCCTCATCCTTGAGGGATGGATCGAGGGTCAACAGAAGCTGGTGGAACTTCGTGTCCTGCATGGGATGGTTGTTCCACTGAAATGGATTGCTGGACATCATGGGTATAGCATGTATTGGCAACTTGGAGGGAGAAGGCATGCAAACATTATCATGGTGAAAAAGAAATGTTGAAACCACAATGGACCAGTCCGCATGCAAACCAATGATGAAAGTCTTGGGGTGGCCTTGAATGAGTACAGGTTTGCGCATCTATCTAGATATTCCCCATATAGTGCATAATAGACTTTTATGATCCAAAACAATCATGCTTTATTATACTACATAGTCCATAATGACTTTCATTGAAGGCAAAACAGTCCTTGGTGACTTCTTTGCGTACCGCGCGACGCTTTGTAAAACCTAAAAGTTTCTTCACTTCGATGCTAGCTGTGTAGATGTACTGGTCGGACATAGGGCATCCGAGCTGCTCCAGCAGCTTAGCAACCTCTGCCTGTAATGGCTCGATGTGTGGGAGCTTCCAAGATGGAGTCTCCCGCAGCTTTTCCAATGCAGGTAAAAGGACCCGAGCATTGGAAGTGCAGTTTGCCCGAGTGGGCTCACAGTAATGCTGATGGCTGGGATGGACGCACAGCTTTTTCAGCGAACGAACCCGATCACGAATTTGGTCATCCGCCTCCCATTGAACTGCCAAAGTGGAAACGTCCATGATCAAAAACCGAACACTAAGGCGTGAAGTTGGGCCAAAACAGCTAATGGAGGGCCCAAAAAACAACTAGCTAAAGCACCAGCTTAGGAACACAAGGACGTAGTGATCCAGTGCCCCAAGTGAGCTACTATTGGTACTATTCTTCCCCATGATCCCCTATACTTAAAACTTCTACAAACCCAGCTGGGGGGACTAGAAAAAATACACCAAAATACATTAAGTGTATAAGTGAAACCATTTGTGGGCAGTAAGCCACTGCTAAGGTAGTTTGCTGCTCTACCTACTCAACCTCTCAACCATTGGTGAAAAAAGGGCCGCCAACTGCTGCCAGCTGGGTGGCCGTGCGTTCTTCACTGATCTTTCTTGCGCGTGCCCGGTTCCTTGGGGGAGCCGGTCGGTGGACCGGTGGGGATGGCTCATGGGAGCGCAACCGTTGGCGCACACCATGGTTTGGATGAGTGAAAGTTACTGAAAGTGGAGATGGTTGTTTTGGTTCTTGCTAGATCTTGGGAATTCATTAATTGGATCCCATTAGATAGCATCGATGGTGCCAAGTTGTCCCCTGAAAGGAATGAGTACGATATGGAACCTGGTGGTACTGTTAAACGTGATGGACTAAATGACTGTAGTCATGTGATGGTTTCCACCGACGGTTGCTTGAAGGAGTAGGCTTCTCAGCCCTTGAACAACCTGATATCCCTGCGGATGACCACCAAAGTAAGAAGCCTATTATCTAGATGGGTCAACTTAGTGAAACAGTTCCACATAACCACTAATAACAACGTTATAAGACTAGGAAGAAACATGAACAAACCAATTCACAACAACCACAACCATGATAAGGCATGATAAATTGGATATATCCCTGGGGAATCATGGAAGATGAGCTATGATAACATATGATAACCCTTCATAAATCATAGTATATTTGGGTATATAAGAAAAACCAGGTTTTTTTAAAAAAACCCGGTTATTATCAGAATCATCATAAAAACCAGGTTATTAGATTTCAACCCAGAAAAAAGTTGCTTAACGATTCCCCAGGTATGTATATGATATGGTGTTTCCAAAAATGGCAGTAATTACAAGTAAAATTGGTGGTCAGCATTTGGGAGTATACTGAGTGTACCCGCTCATGTTGATGTTCAAATCCCCTTCGCATGATGATTAATTAAGTGGCGCCCTTTTTGTGGATCGAGTGCGGTAAGTGAACATTGTGGCTGAACCGGAGGTTCAAAAGGCCTAGAGAGAGTTTAGTGATCTCAGACCCGGAAGCATGTCCATGCCAAGTTTGCCCCGACCCGAATCCCAAAGACCAAGGGAGAGAGGGTGCTCACTAGGTATGAGGCCCCAACATCAAGAAGGTTGTCCTGTAGGTCCAGGTCCTTTGGCAGGTTCTCACCAGGTTGATTCCAGCGACTCAGCTCCCAGTGGATGCCAATTGTCGCAGGATTCTGACCCCGTTTGTGGCAGCCGCTTATGGTTTCACCAGCTGCACTGACACCTGGTGCACTTTACATTCCCAGAAAACGGTCAGCATGAAACAGATTGAAACATATTGAAACCTTCCAAATCACTGCTTAGACAGAAAGGAAGGTCATTGATATCATCCTTCAAGTACCTCAGGAGGCTCCGTGTTGGATAACACTTTTCTGGGGTGCAACCAATCCACTCTGGCCCAAAGTGGGACAAGCTCCAAGGGCCGTACGAATACCGCGAACTGCCGCTTGGTGTTTCAAAAATGTGGGGAGGGGTGATCGCTCCTTGGCCAAAGGCCATCATCTGTTTTTTTGGATTCATTGATGTTCATTGGTACTGCATGGTGTTTGACAAGCTTGGGTGTTAAAGATACACACAAGAATAGCACATTGATGCACCATGCAAAAACTATTGGCAAGCGCTAGGGCGAACGACCGAAAACGATAAGCGTCAGATCTCCGCTGGGTTTTCTGTTCTTGTGCCGGACCAAGATGACAATCTGTTTTTTTCGCAGTTGTCGCGGATCGCACGGACGTCGGTTGGCAGGCAGGCCAGGAGTTTTTGAACTGGCCTGTCTAATTTGACCCTGGGTCTGGCGGGCTCTGTGGACCTCTTTGGCATGTGCTCCGGCAGAGAGATCGAATAATGATTAAGATGATTAAGACTGATTAAGTATCATTGACCATCATTGCTCATTCATGGTAATTGGTATCAAGATGTATCAAGCATCATTTGCCAGCAAGCCACTATGAACCCTTGGAAGCCATGCTGGGCTGTCTATGGCTACGTGGCCCACTGTATGCAGCTACGACACGGCTTGGAGAGCCCAGATCCGTCCCTTCAGAGCTGACTGCCAGGGATGCCTGCTGGCCCATTGTTGACATTTCCAGACCCATGGCCAGCTGCATGGGCAGTCGCCACAAGTGAACAAAAAGGTTTGGGCCACGTGGGTCACACCTGTTTAGGGTTTGAAGTGTGAGACATGAGACTGTTTCGCCAGAGCCCAGTCATTGTTGCTGATGGGAGTTCAAAGCCATTTGCATTCGGACGGGCTGTCAAGGAGGAAGCTCTGTCAAATACACAAGTGGCGATGAGATTGGACACAGCGATCAGCCTATCAAATGATTGGAGCACACCATTTAGATATATGATGCTTTCCCCGCGAAAAAATATCATGACATGTTCGTTACATCATTTATCACAGGTCCTTGGAAGGTTGTCACCCGCATAAAGAACTGCAGGTCAATACACCGGTAGTCGCTTTCTTGGTTGCTTGCTTGGTGGAGGTCGCCAGTTGTCGTTGTGTTGCTGGGTCGGCACTTGCTAAGTTTGCCAACTAGCTAGGAACATCGAATAGTCGCTTAACAGACCTACTCTATAGTTGTCTCCAGTTGTTGCTGTATGGTGGTTTCTCAAGATAAGGAGCCCCCAAAATGGGTGGTTTATTAATACTTAAAATGATGAATGATTAGCTAAGTACATGATTTTGGGGTACCCCATTCGGCTTGAGAAACGCCCACATAGTAGTTGCTCAATCATTGGTTTTGGTTACCGTCCCTTATAATTCTCTGATTATTCACCTTTATAACCCCCATCTGTGACTGTCCCCTATGATTAACCATAATAATTCCCATCTTCCAGCATTTGCCATCATTTCTTTGGGAGGAACTGGCTGGTGGATCTGGTGGCTTGAGCCGCGTTGGCCCAAAGATCTCGGCCATGGCGGGCCGGCTCGGATGGAGGGTGCGAAGCGACAACGACTGGAGGGAGGCAGCAACTGGTCGGAGAACTGCCTGAACCAAGGCGCGACCGAGGACTTGGAACTCGGGAAGGGGCAGAGGGAGACATGAGCTTTGAAGAATTATTTTTGAGGGCTTTTTTAAGAATGCTTGTTTGAAAGTTTTGTTTGAAATGCTTTTTTAGAATTCGTTTGTTGAATTCTTTCTTTGAATGCTTTATTGGATGCTTGCGATACATTTAGTGAATGGCAAAGTCATTCCGAACTGAATCCACGTAGTTCGTTTCGGGATGCAACTTGGCAGTCCAAGGCCCGTAGCCCTGGTGGGGTCCCAGCCAAGCCCCCCCACACAGTCCATGACGAGCCCAAGGCTGCCGCAGCGTGCAACGCTTCCGCAAGCTGAATCGCATCGACGAAGGAACCTACGGCGTGGTGTACCGCGCCTGTGAGATCGACACCGGCGAGGCCGCAGTTGCGGAGCTTTGGATGGACACAAGTGGTGGTGCTTGGCAATGGTTGGCTTATGGGTGGTTCATGGTTGGTACATGGTTGGTTAATGGTTGGTTAATGGATGGTTAATGGATGGTTAATGGTTGGTTAATGGATGGGTAATGGATGGGTAATGGATGGTCAATGGATGGTCAATGGATGGTTAATGGTGGGTTCATCGTGGTTTTTATAGTGGTTAATGATGGTTAATAATAGGGGACAATCACTGACAACATAGCTGGTTGGTGGTTGTTGGTCGTAGATAGCTGGTTATAAGCATGAATTATGTTGAGTTCTGATTATGGTCTAATGAGGATAGTGACCAACGACAATGGTTAAACAACCACTGGTTGGTGATTTGATTTGCATTTTTTATTTTCCCTAGTAGTTATCAACAAATGGTTGGTTGACAAACATATTTTTCATAGGGGTGGTTCAACCACCAGCCAGGTTAATCCTGGTGAATAATGGCTAGTGATAGCGGATAATGAGCAGCAGTCATGGTATGTTGGTGACATCAGCAGCTGTTAGCGACTACTGTAAGTCATGGTGAGTCACTGTTACAATCATTGTCAGTCGATCTAAAAGATCTATGGATATCATGGCTCATTGATCATCATGACGGTTTTGTTCACCGATTGGATCAACTCATATGCTACCGGACTGCTGAAGCCACGTGCAGGTGGTTGCCCTGAAGCAACTGAAGCTTGGGGCCGTGAAGTCGGAAGATGGCTTTCCAGTCACTCGGCAAGGCTGGCGCTGGGGACTCACAGCCCCTGGCCATCACTGGCGCTGTTGCATGCTCCAAGCTGTGCTGCACCTTGTGAGATGGCTTCCGATTATTTGTCTATGCGGATCTATGCACATGAAAGGGTGACATTGGGTGGTATTTCCCCACCTGTCAGGTGAGGGTTGTTAGATTTTATCAGAGCTGACTTCTCCTCACCTTCTCCTCCTCATCGTCCTCCTCCCTCGCCGGACCTCAACCACGACCAAGCGCCGCTAGTGGTGGCTGCCGGACCTCAACCACGATCATGTATGCCTACTGGTGGCTGTCGGACCTCAACCACG
>VSDK01010461.1:987208-1016267 GCA_009767595.1 Symbiodinium kawagutii | reverse complement strand
GGAAGAGCAGATACACACAGAGATACCGGAAAAAAGCAACTAATGTACCAAAAGCATGCATGTTTGTGTGGATAAATGCATGCAAACTTTTTTTTTTGCCTCCCAGCATCATCTCTTTCCGTGCATTTTTGTATGCATTTGTATCCCACATGGGAGTCGTCCGGAAACCCACATAATAAATTATGTAGGGAGATGTTTGATTAGGGCAGCGCGATTGGAAAATGCTGCATGGCGATTGGCCGGCGATTGGACGGCGATTTGCCATGTTGGAATGCATAGAAGACTGGATATCATTTTAGATATCTTTGTTCTTGAACATGCCAGCAGACTAACAGCAATTCCTTTTTGCTTATAGAAAGTTTCATTTGACAGCAAAACGGGAAGACATACGGCCCAATCCGCGATTGGATCGCGATTGGACGGCGATTGGAACCACCCCAAGCTTGAGCAATTGTCCAATTCCGTCTCTCTTGTGTATCCTTTTTCTTTCCTTTTTGGAGGAGGTATGTTCAAAAAAGGTCCCGTGGTTGGAATTACTGGGACGCGGTTGGACCGCGATTGGCCGGCGATTGGGTTTGCTGCGGATGAAGTATTTTTGAACAAGCCCAACATGCATTTTCACCATGCCAACTGCACGGTTGGAGCTGAGGGCAAGGCCGAGACGCACCAACTGGGTCTCATCGTTGGCCTTGTTGGACTGCCAGATGAGGTGCCAGCTCTTGTGCTGCGGCTGGGTGAAGTGGAGCCCATCAAGGCTTTTTTTCCTCTATTTTCGTCAGCTCATCTCATCAATATAATATTTATTCACATTTTTAGTATATAAATGCCTGTATCAAAATGGCACATATCAAAATAGATGTTAATCGGTTGTGCACAGCATTCCACGCTCATGAGTACATGACATTACGGTACAGAGAGAGTACAGCACAGAAAATTACATGTACAGTTTGCAGTTCATTCCACTACGCACATGCGTACATTCATACCTACATATACACATGTGCATATACTTAGAAATGATGTGATGTGCACGCTTGGTTTCACATGCGCGTGTAAAGATAAACATGTCCACACACACAACACACACGAGTTTATGTACGTATGCAATGTAATGGTAATGCAATCATAATGTAATAGTAGTGATGTCTTGGCAATGCAATGCAATGTAAAGGTAATGCAATGTAATGTAATGTCAAAGCACATATCATTGTCACGTGATGTACCGAGGCTGCCCTGCAGCCATTGTTGACTGGCGCTTCAGGAGTCCTGGCCCGGATGCAGCGAGCTGCCCAATTGGAAGATCCTGGAGAGCTTCAAAGAGACTCTGCCAGGTCCAGGGTGGCCCCGCGCCATGGGTGGCAAGGGTTCACCACGAATGAAAGGTCCAGCTGTTGGCAAGGCGTGGGTAGCTGTTAGCCGTTAGCCAACTCAATAGATCTTAATAGCTGGAGGCTCAGCATCATACATACATGGGCGGTTGAGGTGTATGAGTTTGTGACTATAGTTCCAAGATTTTTGCATCGCCAACTTGCGGGTTTTCAAGCACTTTTCTTTCTCGCAGGTTTGTTTCAACAAGGCATTTGGACCCGTCGCCCAACGGGTATGGGTGTCGTCTTACTCTTTGTTGCAAGTTTGGCTGCAGCAGCATGAGCTCGTAGGTTCTCCTTCCTGATTGTCGTTGCATCTTGTCCCCTCTTCCTGCTGCTTGTGCTTCTTTTGGCTGTGCCATCCTGGCTGCATTCACGGGGAGGCATTGCTACATGAGCGGATAGCTCGCCGACCAACCTACGTGAGATCCGCATGTCATGGATAATATGGATAATGATGTCTCGCAGACCGGACTGCGACAGTGTAGCCTCCAGCCCAAGGATCAAGAAACAGCGTGAAATGGCCAATGCATGCCAAAGGTTGAATATTCCCTTGAAAATAGCCACTAAATCCATCCAAATCCTCTTAACTCGGCTGCTGCCCAAATTACGATGAGTCAATTTCCACAGGATGCAAGAAGAAGGCTCCAACCCCACGTGCCACGTGTGCATTCACGCCAATGATCAACAGCATGGCTTCCAGCAGCCAGGCTGGCGGGATGTGTTCCCGGAGCCGCCCGATGGCGCACTGTCGGATTTGGGGCTGCAGCTTCTGCAGCGGGGCTTGCTGGAATGCTGTCCGGCTAGGTGGGGCACGGGTCATGATGGCGGCCACCACGGACACCATGGGGAGAGGGATGCCGATGCCAGGTCAAGATATCAGTATGGAATGGCATGGGTCGATACCAATCAACCCCCGAAAAAAGAGAGAGGGAGTGGGCCCACAGCCAAATCATTGTGTGACTTGCAAAATCGGCATTGGGCAGTGCACCAAGTCGGCCCCTCTTTCCGCCGCTGCGTAAGCAACCGCTGAACATGAGTGAGTAACCCCTCATCCAGCAATACTACACCTCCCGCCAAAATCGTAACATGACTACGTGTGACTACTAGTTCCTCTACTATTTCTGAGTTGGGGTCCAAAAGAGGAACCAGGCATTACAAATCATTGGTAGTGGCCATTGATAAGAAAGGTATCATCAACCACCAGCATTCTTGATTGCATTACAGTAGCCCCATGAACCATCATCAGTGTGAAATGATCACCGTCGTCGTCATGGTCATCGCCGTCATCATCGTCGTCATCATCATCATCAACAACCATCATTGACCATCATGAACCATCCTGTCTTGAGAACTCCCCAGACTCTTCCATGGTGACACAACAGCTAGGCGCCTTGCAGCAATGGATGCTGTGGAGCATCCGTACTTTCAGGAGGCGCACCCAGCGGATGCCGTTGCGAGTGATGCTGTCGTGGTGGGTTGGGCGGTTCGTGAACGATGATGCCATGGATGTTTCTGTGATGTTTTGTCATTGATGGCGAATTCATGGCTAATGCCGGTAACACTTGATGGTTCATGGATGGTTAACGATGATCATGTTTGATTGATTTTGATTGTGAATTGACAATTGATGACAATCAGTAAATGATAGTCAATGATGATCAATGATGGTTAAGAAGTTTCGGTGATGGTTGCAAGTGACGGCTGTTTAACTTTAGTTGATGAGTTGATGAGCCACGGCCCAAGGAGCCAACTCTTTCTTGTGATCCGTCGGATCATCACCAGCCATGCTACATTCCTCACCAGCTACAATCAGCCATCATATCCTGAATGAATGTGAATGTAACCCATACGTATTGCTTGGGTGTCTATGGATGATTGCTGTTCACCATCAACTTTCATCCATCGCTTGATGGACAACACACGGTTGTGTTGATGATTTATTGATGATCATCATTAATTTCCACCCATATTAGCCATCAGGTTTCCATCGGCCGAATCGTCAGTATTAAAACCCACAGTTGACCAGCAGCATGAGCCATTATTAACAACAGGTTAGCCATAGATGAAGCATCAGCTATTCACAACCCCATAGTGAAGCAGCTGTTTGTTGAACCACAGGTCCAGCATCTGTGATGGATCCAACCCTAGTTTAACCACCGTTAGCCATGCCTTAACCACAGATCAAGCATCAATTCCCCTGGGTCAACCATCAATTTCCCTGGGTCAAACATCAATTTCCCTGGGTCAACCATCAATTTCCCTGGGTTCACCATGAATCCCATAGATGAACCATCAACTTCCACAGCTTACCCATCAACTCCCATAGGTTACCCATCGGTTACCCACAGGTTGCCCATAGGTCACCCCCTAGGTTCACTTCTCAGGTGCCTCAGCCGCAAGAGCCCAGCATGTTGCCCACCTTCAAGGCGCAACCCCTATCTCTGGGGCGGATGAAGGTCAGCTGGCCATTGGTTAGGCCCAATGGCATCCAATCTGGTTAGGTAACTGTCAGCAGGTAAGCATTCAATCTGGTGAACTGTTATATAGGTAAGCATCGTGAGCTTTAGGTCAGCTGTAATCAATTAGCTTAGAGAATCGGAACCGTTTGAGGTAGCCATTGAGGTTATGAGAATTCGGAAGTTGAATGAATTTGAATCTTTTAGGCGACTATCCAATCTTGTTGGAGTTATGCGTGGATGGTGACCTAAAATCACTTGCTGTTGGGATGGAGCGAGCCAGGGGTATGCATGGATCCCTTTCAAGGGGAGCCAAGGAGCTACCCGAGGTGTTCCAACCAAATGGTAGATGATCAAACATCAGGAATCCCTGAATCTGAAGACAGTTCTCGTGTTATGCTTGAAAAACTGCTGCTTCAGTTTTCCTATTTGTAAATCCAGCAGCTAACAGATCTGATTCCTGTTGGTTATGATCTGATTTGTGTTGCTTATGATCAGATCTGTTCCTAACCACGCGATGAAGCAGGACAAGCAGCACGGTTTGTTAGCTGGCATCAACCATTTGCGGTATCCATGTACTGCCTGGTAACTGGCAGATCATCGCCCTACCAACGTCAACCTCCCGCAGTTCCGCCAGGAGTCCAATAGTTCCACACGTGGGCAAAGATGAGCAGACAAAAATGGGACCAGAAGCTGCTGCAACATCAGCTCGGGCCGGGAGTCGTTGAGCCAAAGAGTCAATGCACACACATTGCCAATGGCAATGGCAGATAGTGGGTGAACGACAGTAGTGGTTATAATTGCTTTATTGAATAATAGCCAATACGAGTGTTGGTTATTTCCGATACAGAAGAGCCAATGCGAGTGTTGGTCCAAACATCTAGAATATACATCAATGCACCATACATAGCGCAGATGATAGCCAACAATGCAACGAGAAGATGAGCTGGTAGAGATGATGCGCACCTCGATAAGGTCAGTGACCGGCAAGAATGGCAACTGTTGGTTAGTGAATGCGAAGCAACAATACCATGCCAAGAGGTGGTCAAGTTTTGATGCTTGGTATCCGTAGCGCATCGTCACAAACACTGTACCTTGTCGAAGTATTGGGGGCTTAATCCTTCATAGTGACATTGAGCAGCTATTTGACCATGGCCCGCTTGACACTTTACTTGTGGATTTCATCTATTTGTCGATCGATCTATCTATATGTTTGTCATTGAGAAAGTTTGCCTATCTATCTTTGTATATGGGTATGCCATGCATGCTTTGCGCAAATATTTAGGGAAATTCATCAATGCGAGCTTCTAGATGCGGCATACAGGAGGCATAGCTATAGCTGTATGATGCTGTGTGCGCAGCTGCGGTTCAAGCTTCCGAGGGCTGGGAGGGCCACCGGTCACGTGTGGCAGCTCCCTCCCCGTGGGGCACCGGTGGTTTGTGAGGCCTGGCTTTTTCACACGCCGTGCAGATCGCGGCTCCTTTCTAACATGTGCAAACTGTCGAGAGCAAACAATTCTTGCTATAGACAGGTGTTCATGGAACGAACTTCGATGTAGAGATTGGTCACCCAAGTGCTTGCACCTTGATTTGATGCGGCGTGGGATCAAATAAACACACAGCTTTGTACGATCAGTCGCTAGACTTGTCAATTTTCAGGATGATGGTTTAGAGTCGCTGCCCAATGGTGCCCCCAAATCATTGCCGAACCATCCATATGTCCAAGATAGGCATCACGCAGAGTGCACCCCTACCCAGGCCCTGCGAGGTTATATCCCAGTGCAGAAGTCACTGAATGTCGGGGTAGCCCTGGTGCAGAAGCCGGCAGGATGTGTTGCAAGTCTCTCTCTCTCTCTCTCTCTCTCTCCGTCTCTCTGTCTCTGTCTCTGTCTCTGTCTCTGTCTCTGTCTCTGTCTTTCTCTCTCTCTCTCTCGAGCACAGACGCTGCGGGTTGATTCTTGGATCTTTTTGCTTGGTGATGATATTAAGATGCACTTGTAGCAATGTCCATCCATTGTCAAGCAATGACGCTTTGGGATGAAGCAGCCCTGGACTGTCCAATGGTCGCAGGGTCGAAGCTCAGTTGGAAATCATGATCAGGGAAGAAATAGGTTTCCACAGCATGATCAGCATGGTTTCATGATGTTCGACTCGATGATCAATCACAATGTCTTAGATTTTGTCAGATCACAATAGATTCGAAGCATAGATGATGAGCCACTCCATTTCATTCCCCAAAATCGGGCACCAGCATATGCGTGTTTCTTAAAATAGGGGTACTCCCAGTTATCATCATTGAAAAATATTGAAAATCACCAAGATGAACCAATCAAAACTTTTGGGTTCGCTATGGCTTAAGAAACCCTCCTATAGTTGTTTAGCCGTTATTGTTGCTCATCATCCCCTGTTCATAACCATTTCTTACCATTTATTACCCAAAAAACAACTAAAGAACCTAACAATGGTGAACACCAGGGTTGGTTATATTAACCCAACCTAAAATGAACCAACGAAAATCCCTATGGCTCAAGAACCCCCTGGTCCTCCCATGGGTATCACAAGATGCGTCTGCACAGCTTGGATCGCCGAGGCCCCCAGGCAATGTGCCGTTCCCAGCTCCTCGAGAGGCCGGGAGCCGCGGCAATGGACAGGGCACCATGGATGGATGTTCCTGCAAGTTGGGCATCAACGGATGGATGTTTGGTTAAATCATGATGAGTTAAATCAGGGCACCAACCATGGATGGATGTTTGGTAGCCAGCATTTGGATGAGTCATGATGAGTCCCTTCTGGTTAAATCAGCCTGGCTGACCTGATGAACTGCGACCTGCGACCTGTGCCTTGACTCTGCTTGGGGCTCAAGCTGTGGCCATGGTGGTGATCAGCGTGTTGGGTGACGATCTGCGCTGGGCTGATGGAGTCAGCTGCGACAAGGAGGGCGGACTGGTGAAACCCAAGGTGGGGCCGCTGACGAAGACGGATGGCGTGGCTTTAAGGCAGATGTAGCAGACGTAGAATCCATGTAGAATCCATGTAGAATCCATGTAAGCTATGTAGAATCCGTGTATTTCATAGTTAAGTGATTCAATTCATTGATGTTCCCAAATTGTTTGAAAACCACTTCTTTTCAATACGAACGAGGCCAGCAAAGGCAGGAAGCTGATATTTGTGATGAGGGGACACAAGCCAAGCCCAGCAAGAGAGAGAGAGAGAGAGATGCAAATCCATGAAATGAATGAACAGCTGCTAGCGTAACACGCAGGCTCAGGAAACTTCAGACCTCCGTAGTAGAACCAGCGGAAGATATGGGCTGTTGATTGTAATGTTGGTACCACCTGCCCTTCGTGAGTTGGCGGGGGAAGAACTTTGAGGATCCTCTACTCTGCGGCAAGATTTGTTCCATTGACATGGGTCCAAGCAGCTCAGTTGGCAGATGTTAGACTAGAGAATGGCAAATCTTCCCCCAAAAATCTCAAAAAGACGTTGGACCTCTCGTAGCACCGGGATTGAAACGCGGATTGCCCCGCCTCAAGCGATCACGATGGGATGGGAGACGGAACAATGTTTTTCAGGAATAAACATGAATAAACTTTGTTAATTATCATCGTTTCTCCGCACTGGGGCCCAGATGGCGCACGTATGATGATGGATTGTAAAACCTACATAAGATCCATTAGCATCCATAAGCGACAATCATGGCCAATGACTAAGAACCTCCAATGCTTAACAACTGTTCATAGCTATGGTCAACAACCTTTATGATCCCTATCGCTGCTGTTTGACTAAATCCTGATGATCTATGATGGCCATCGTCATTTTTATGCGGTGAGAGCTGTTCTGGCTATGTCATGCCATGCCACGCGACCATGGCCAGGCTTAGGTCATAGCCCGGCCATGGATATGCCTACCATGGTCACCCTGCGGAGGCTACTGACCTAGCGGGTGAAGCCGAAGTGCTTTGCTTCCTCAATGAGGCTCGGGTGCAAAAGGGTCAGTACAACGTGCCACACTACGTCGTTAAGGGCGCCTTGGTGCGCTGAGGGGGTTGGGTTCGTGGAACTTTGGTGGGTGCGGCCATTGCTCTCAGCACTTTCAGAGCTTGGACTCCTTTGCCTCTTCGGACAGCAGCTTGGTGGGAGCCCCCACCACACACTGTCAGTTGGGGGGGCCGCATTTGTTGGAGCTGGCGATGCCGGGCTGAGGCTACTACCATGACGACGGACCACCCTCCTTGGAGCAAATTGTGCAGGGTTGCCGGCTGATCCACGAAAAGCTGGAAGCGGGGAAAAAAGTTTTGGTCATAGCTCCTTCGGAGAAAGCACCTTGGCGAAGCAGTGCCAGTAGGGTGCAAATTGGAACCTTCAGCAGTCCATGCCCCTTTGCAGATCAGATTCTTATCCTCTGGATTTTTTTTTTTGGCGGGATCACGCGGACCCCGTTCGGTTCCCGTCGCCATATGGGTTTGCCTAGTGGAGGGGTCTGCCTTTACAGTAGTCCACTTTGGTGGCGCGGCCGAGGAATTTTTATCACATCGTCCTTTCTCAGCCCTTTGTGCCGCCGCTTATCCTCTCTTGATGTCGCTTGGACGAAAGTACAACTTGGTGGTTTCAGGTCTAATCAGCTGGGTTAAGAGCCCTTGATATTGGAAAAACCTGGTGGTTTCGGGTTCCCAAGCCTGGGATGAGAAAAGTGGTCTACACATCTGGCGATGGTCAGGTTATGGTCGAAACCACCAGCTACTTGGGGTTGCCAGACTGTGGTTCCCCGGGTGGCTCCCCCCTGTGCTAGACATCATTTTGGGATGGTCGCCACCAACCACAGTTAACTATGGTCTCTTTGCGGATGTGTGCAGGCTTTAGTGGCCTCCACATGGAACATACATCGATAGCACCAAGGAACCCCGATAAAAAACACATCACATCTGTTCAGCCCCCGAATCTCGTGAGTATGCGGACGTCAGCAGCCTGTCCCACGGTTCCTTTGCATGCTTTTACCAGCGCTGTAACTTAACAATGATCAAACCATATCAATGCAGACAACCCAAACTGCAAGGCGACCATTGGGCCCACAAGCCTCAAATCTCACAATTTGGAGGTTACTCCTCAGTGCGGACGTATCACAAAGTCATTTCTTCCCATGACCACCCTTGGGCCGCCTGGCTACTGCGATTGACGGGTTAAACCGTTAAAGAAATGATGCGCAAGCAAGTTTTTGATATTGGCGGTGATTTCTGATGATGGTGCCAGTGCTAGTCCCCAAGACTCCTATCCGGCGGCTGCGGGGGACGTTTGCTACAGCAGACATCGAACAGTTTTTGCGGGTGGCATTGACCGATCATCACCCATCAACATGACTCGTCATCCATCCACCAGTCATTGACCAATCACATTCAACAGTCGTTTCTGACACATTAATGTCTACCCAGGATGAGGCTAAACCCTTGGTTGATTAATTGGGGGGGTTCTCATTTTAATGGGAAACCAAGGCTTTTGGGGGAGACCCCCCTATCAATAAACCAGGGGTTTAGCTTCATCCTGGGTTACCATTGCCCTCCAGGAAACTAAGAGCAAGTTAATGGCTCATAGAATCAAAATGAATTAAACCTATTAGCTTGACCCTCCCAATTGGCCACTCCAAGCGCGGAAACTGATCGTGCCTAATTGGTGATTTTAATTGACATTTATATTTTCCCTAGTGATGATTCACAATTGCTTGGTTGCTGATGTTGGTTGACCAATCACTAGTGATTGACCTAGTGATTGTTCACAAATGGTTAGTTGATGTTGGTTGGCCAATTTTTTTTCATAGGGGTGGTTCAACCACCAGCCAGAAGCCCATACAACCCCCACTTGGGAAGGGCATGCGCCGCGCCAGGAAAGAGTCAAGTCTGGAGAACTCTTTGGCGCCTTGGGCAGAGCTGGACATTGGATTTCGGTCGCTGGACTGCAACAAAGGATGGGATAAAATGGGATGAGTCTATTTAAGTGAACTACAAACAATAAGTTAAACAACTGTAAGCAACTAGTAGTTGGTGTAGATATTTGATTGGTGTTTTGATTGACATTTTTGATTTTCCCTCCAAAGTATTAGTTAACACATGGTTGCTTGACCAGCATTTTTCATCAGGATTGAAACCACCAACCAGATGGTAGGACAAATAAAGATTTCCACAGCAAGGAGCCCTTGGCAGTTGAGGCTTCGCAGGTTGGGCGAAATTTTGAAATCCTTGGATTGTGACCTCGCTGTCATCAATCCTTGGAGGGCTGTTCCCCACGTGCTTCTGGCTGAATCATCTGTCCTCCTCAAGGCAACTCAGTCATGGCTCACACCTCCAGCAGGTCAAGCCTGTAAATATTCTTGGCATTGAGATGTGTTGAACAGTGCTGTTAGTTCGCGTCGCCGGTGTTCGAGAACAGGTGAAACATGGGAAACTCACAGGTGAAACATGGGGAATTCCCAAGGTGCCATGGTCACTGCGAAACTTGGGAGTTGGTTTTGGATCATCGAGGCCCCATTCGTGGGCACCCATCTCTAAGCCCTCGCCGGGTGGGAAGCTGTCAATGAAGACCTGCTTGGAAGCTCTGGATGTGGCATTGAGGCAGCGCCGCTGTGGTGGCTGTGCTTGGGTAGCCAGGCCAGAAAGTGGTGACTTCGTAAGTAAGAGAATCTTCAATGATTTCAAGAGGTTTCATTTCTCAAGAGGTTTCAATCCTCAAGGGTTTCAAGTTAGATTTGAATCAGTTTCAACTGGTTGGCAATTGCCACTCGTATACCTGCGACATCCCAGGGGGACCCGACCGGTCATAGTCTGCGTCATGGCTTCGGGCCTTGATCTCAAGTAATGGAAGCACACATAGGCCACACACATGGAGGCATGGAATGATATGGTATGACGGTATGACCAATATTTCATCAATTTTCATGATGATCAATGATGGCTACTGTAACAATGGTTGATGGTGGTTTATAAAGCTGACAAATCAAAGGAAACTTTCAGTATCAATCAGTTTTGGCCTTTAGATTTGAACCTGTAATCAGTTGCTTAATCAGTTAATCAGTTTTTCCCTGGTTTCCTGTCCGCACTTTCAAAAAGAGACGGCCTGAGGGCAAAGCCATGTCTCCATGAAGTGGGCCAACTCCAACTGAGAGACGAGCAGGATGGACGGATAGATTTGAATTCATGGCAAATCTCTGGGTCAAAACTGATCATCTTCAAACGGAATCAGTGAAGATCCATGGTTTGATCAGTCTTGAATTAACCATGATTCACCGCACCATATTTAAGTTAACATTATATCACCGCTATCAACATCTTTCAACCAGTCTTAACCCCACTACCAGGCACTATCAAGCATGAATAACCAAGCGTCAACCCCCAGGGTGCCGTGGTGTTCCTGGGACCTTCCAGGCAGAAGTGGCTCAACGTCGAGGCCTTTGATGCCAAGGTGAGGCGATGCGAAATGATGATGATGATGATGATGATGATGATGATGATGATGATGATGATGATGACGACCCACCCGGGGTTTATTGATGATGAACTATAGGGGAGAAAAAGCAACAACACTAGGGAATACAAGGACTATAAAGGGGTTTTTGATGGTGATGGTGATGGTGGTGGTGATGATGATTATGACGATTAATGATGAATGATCGGTGGTTAGCGACCGATGGAGAATCGTCAATTCCGATGGATGTATCACTAGTCCGCCTGGCGAAGGTGATGCTTCATGATGCTTTGCGATGATGCTTTGTCATGGATGGCTACTGTACCTTGTGGACCAACTACCCTTTGGCAGATATGGCGCTAGATCATTTGCCCTTGTCAGATGATTTCCCTACTGGCCACCGTAATTTTGCGTTCCTGGGGTAGTAGCCAATCATGGGTAATTAGAGTATGTGTATGAGTAATTGTGAGTAGGTACAGTGCAGTGGTTTAGAAAGAGGGCTCATATTGGTGAATCATGTGGCCGTACGCTTTTCCCCAGATACCGTGATAGGGGAGCCGAGATGAGTGCAGCAAGATGTGGCTATCTCAGCCAGGATTCTCTTCAGCATGTGCAGTCCTTGATCCGGCAAGGATTAGTGGGCAAACGCTCTGAAACAAAAGATGTTTTGAGAGATCCGACAGGACTCAGTAATGTTTGTTGATCGAGTGGCTAAGCGATAGCCAGCTGACAACTAAGAGGGCAAGGACACCCAGTTCAAGATGTCACGAGGAACACTGGGCTGACCATTGGGAGGGGAACACTGAAGAGGATCCCCCAGCCATGGCGCCCTCGTCGTCAACTCAAATGTCGCATTGCCAGAATCAATTTCCCAAAAATTAAACGGCAATGGTCATTTCGCGGTCGAGTTCCTGTCAAGAATTGAGGCTCCGAAAATGACCAGGTACATGGGGCTTCTAGTCTGCGTGTGCTTAGTAGTACATTAAAGTGTAATTGTAGTTATTCCTGTTTTGGTATAATATACATATAAATGTGTACTTATTCCTCTATACCGAGACATGTGGTTCATTCATAGTGGTTGATGACTTTGAACGCCATGAGTGCTCATAGCTGTCGCCTGCCACAGGCCACTTCAGATCTTTGCGCCCAGTGGGATGCTGCTTGGGTCATCCCTGGTGAAGTTCTGCTCATGGCAGATCCGGTGTCGTGGTCGCAGTGGGCACCCCTTGGCCACCCCTTGGCCGCCCCTTGGCCCCCATGGTTTCCCATCTAATCTAATCCGAGGTTTCTGGGAAGGGGTAGGAAAAAAACAGTTGAAAAAGTTGTGGGAAATGATTTTCTCAACTTGTATCGCGCAACCTCGAACTCAGTGGCAGAAAGGATGCGCGTCAATTGTTCACATCATTGTTTTGCGGGTGATTTCGTCACAACACTGGTTTTCGGAATGCTGTGCTCTTTATCAATCAAACTTGCTATCCAAAACCACCCAAAAAGGTTGGGGAACGGCTGGGTAAGTAAAAATGTTGGCATCGCAACCACCAATCTATCCAGAAAATAATTCCCAACCACCCATCTATCCAAAAAATAATTCCCAACCACCCATCTATCCCGAAAACAATTCCCAACCACCCATCTATCCAGAAAATAATTCCCAACCACCCATTTATCCCGAAAATCATTCAACTTTCTGGACATCCCAATGTCCAAGCGCCAGTGGCTGGCGCTCAGATGACCACGGTGCTGGACCCAGATCCGGCGACGGCGAGCCACTTGGTGGGGCCCACGGAGCCCAACTTCGGCGATTGGTTCAAGTGCGGATCCCCGGGGATGAGATGGAGATCAAAGTGGCGATGGGTCAAGCACATAATCAACCCACGAATGGTTAATGAAAACCATAGCTAGGGAGAAACAACTGCTGGGGATTACTACCTAATCAATCAACTAATATCAACTATTGGTTAATGAAAACCATAGCTAGGGATAACCAACTGCTAGGGATTACGAACTAATAAGATTGTTAATTGATTGAATTAAGCAACTAACGGGGGATAATCACCAACGATTTCATAGGGAAAACGAGCTGGTTGATGATGGGGGAATGAATGGTGATCGTCTCTGGGTGGCGAGTGGGACAGGAAAGGACTTTCATATTACACCAGCGATCCACTGACCAAAGCTTTGGAGGGTCATTTTTGCCAAGATTTGGGTACCGTAACTTTTTGGGACTACGAAGCCAGCTGCGACGGTCCGGTTCTGTGCAAGATCTTGGGAAGATTTTGCGTATATAATTCAGTCTGATTCATTTGTCCAAAGCCATTCATCTTTGAAGGTGTCCAGCCTATAGACATGAAGCCACAGGGAAAGCATACAGATGTAGGTACATCAGCAGGACATTTTTTCGATGGTCGGTGTTTCTGAGTCCTGTTTGGGTAATTCCAGTCACACAGCAGGAATGGAGGCAGATGTTGCGGGCTGAGTTGGGATCCTGGTAGGTCCTTGAAGATCAAAACCCTGGTGCGTCTGAACAAGAACAACGAATCAGGCCCTGGTTCGCCTGGCAGGGGTGGCACGGAATCCCCTGTTGGTCCCAGCGAACAGCTGCTTGATTTGCCAGGGATTTCGTGTTTTCCGAGAAGCATTGGCAAACAGATCATTGATCATCATTGATCATCATGGATCATCATTGATCACGGTCCAGTGTAACCCAAAGTACAGCAGCAAATCACGCAGGTGGAATTCGAACCAGATGGGATTATGTTCCAAGAATCAACCGCTGGATGATTAGAGGGTCGTGCTCAGCAGCTGGCAATTCGAGAAAGGTCCCGCTGTTTTGCTCCTACGACAGCGAGGTTCACCGAGGTTAGTCATGTTAGTCTCAAACCGACTGCCCCTTTGCAAGGGGGGGAACCCAACCTGTGCCAAGATGGGTATGGCTTGAACCCTCAACCGCCCCAAAGATGTCGCCGCAGTTGTCCCAAAATGTTGGAGGCCAGGAATTCTTGCCACTGAACCTCTCATTCTGACCATGGCCTGGACTACCACCAGCTCCACAGGAGGTGGTGTGCACCCCCCGCTGCCCCAGGGCTGGCAAAGAGCTACGAGCCAAGCACCTTCGTGGATGTTGGGATGAGCCACGTCCAGGTCCAGAAATGGCAGCCCAAAAGGAGGAGATGGTGAATCATGATGAGTCATGATCAATCATGATGAATCATGATGATTTATGATGATTTATGATGATTTATGATGATTTATGATGATTTATGATGATTTATGATGATTTATGATGATTTATGATGATTCATGAAACCTATTGATTTTTGATATCTCGTTCCACTTGAGGTAAGATCATGTATAAGATCTTTGGAAATGATGCCAGTTGTTTTTGAGCCGCATGAGTGTTGGAGAAACCAAGCTTGCTCGGCACAGGCTGGAATAAGAAGGATATATTACCAGCTGACCACAAGAAGATGTCATTTTGTGTGGTGGGTGCAGTGGAAACATGTGGATGCAGCATTTCAAGATGCGAGCTCCAAAATCGTTTGTTTGGAGTTGTCCAGGGTGCCGAGAACATTCCCAACTGCTCTCAATCATGGGTATTGCATACATCCACCAGCGGTTGGTTCTTGTATCTGCATGGGCATAAGTTACCGCACAGGCTCGCGGTGGGTTTGTATCCCAGTGCTCCAGTACTTAAACAACCGCTTCGCTTTGTCATCGTAGGAAATTGCTTCCTAGGATCGTGGAAGGTAGGTGTTTCCTTATCAACGGTACGCGTTGAGAGATGCGATTAGCATCGCATGTGGGAGTTGCACACTGCCTCCATTGTCACCACCAATAGCTGGAGATCATGAGAAATGGGCATCGCGGCCAGGCTGCGTACGATGACACCGGGGGAGGTGTCCCTGGCAAGGACCAGCGTTGCTGGCAATGGGGACATGGTTGCTCAGTGGTTTCTTAAAGGTTGCAGGTGGTGAGAAGTTTCCCAGCAGGGCATCGCAAACAGTGATGGATGACAGGTGACTAGGATGATGATGTGGATGATTATCAGAAGACAGCTAATGTTTCACTTGCATGGTCCATTTTTCCAATTGCCTCATCATCATTGTCGGTATTTTGGCTTCTTGTGGCCATATGATGCCATATGTATAGGTTTGATGTAAGTTATTGTGCATCTCTGCACATCCAAAATCACACGCAGACGTCCAAGTGTAGAGTTCGATGGCCGGTCTATGCCCGTCTATACCTGAGACTTAACCTTCCCCCACCCAGATCCGCAACGCTGCACCATTCAGAGATGCTCAGAGCACATGGATAGATGGGGCATCGTGCTTGGCAGGAGATTGTGAAGAAAGTGATCGAGGGCTGCAGCAATGTTGGTGAAGACAGTGGGGTCGCATTTCACTGCAAGGCCCAGCACAGTCCAACCGCCTGCGGTGACGACGTTGGATACGGCTTCATGGTGTTTTCACATCCCATCATGTCCCATCTAGGCCGTTGTTTCACTCAAGGCGTGACTAGGCTGTTGTTTAAAAAGCATGATTGGGAATGATTGGGCATTACTAGCACTGTTTTTTTTTTGCTCTCGCTGTAGCTCAAATTCAACTTTGGTAACACGGATGGTTTTAGCAAGGGTTCACCACACCAGTTGTGGCTAGATGTGTTGAGTAGTTGCAGTTGATGGTTATTTTCCGTCATTCTGATGATCACACCAAGAACAGGATAATATCAGATCCCCAGTTTTGAGAAGTTAATGAACTAATTATCCCAAAATGATTTTTGAAGGCATCCCTAAATGATAATCACAACTGCATGTGCGTTGATGTTGCCAAGTGCAAGAGATGCTGTAACTAACTTTCTGCTCGACACAGGGGTCAGAAATCCATCCTGGAAGGATAATCATGGTTGCTAAATCCTGGTTGTGATTGCAGGCAGAACTGGCTTATGCTGCTTGCTTGTGATCACAAAACCTCAGCCACCAACCTGGTCGGCTTCAGGCCGGTTTCGGGAGATCGGGCGTTTGCGCAGCACTTTACGTGATCCACAAGTACGACGTGCCCGGCGCGTTGCTTGGCAGTGTCCGGTGTGCCCCCAACCGATCCACAAATGACGATTTCCAATGGAGATCCTGACAGGTTTGTTGAGCCAAAGTACGAGCAACCTCATGTCATCATATTTCATCCCATTTCCTGATGATGATCTAACAATCAAGGAGGGACACGGCTAGGTAGGATCACAGCTAGTCCATCATTGACAGCAGCGTGGCCTGGGATAAAGCTGGGCAAATCATGGAAGACCTACGGCTGAACAATAAAAGCATGCATATACAGTGATATAGGTATATTATAGGTATGCACTCGGGCAAGCTGTTCGGAAAGAAGTTCTAGCCAGGGTTGACCGTGCTACAGCTGCCCTTGCAGATGGTGAAATGGATTTTGCTCCTGATATTTTGGATACATGTCGGCTTTGCCAAGAGATGCCAAGAACTGCAATGGCCAAGTGAACTCATTGGGCTCAAGTGAACTGTCGAAGGCCAAGAGATGCCCAGAGCATCCCATAGCTTTCACAGCACGATGAGGTCGATCATCCTGTGCTGTGGCATGGTTGCCGCGCTGGGCCCTGATGGCAGCTGCACAGCTGCCACTAACTGCACCGGCTGTGGCTGCTACGGTGCCGCAGGCGCCTGCCAGGCTGCTGGCTGCAGCTTCCAGGATGGGAGCTGCCGGGCGATGGCAGTGGGAAAGAGATGCCCTGTGAAGATGCGTCCAGGAGAAGCAGCCTATGCTTGCAGGGCAAATGTGGAGGCCACCAGGGAGACTTTAAAGCTGTGTAATGAGCGAAGGCTGCACCCTTTTTCTTCACAGATGTTTGCTGGTGCGGCTGAGTTTGCAGAGACCCTGGCGAGATATGTGCGTCAGATCGTGAATGGAAGTGTTGAGGAGTATCCCTTGCGCTTTGCCTACTATACCAACTGGCTAACTGATTCTCAGGTCGAATGCCAGGATGCAGGGCAGGGACCCTACCAAGTTGGAGGTGGTGGAAAGCAGTTGTGCAACATGCTGGAGTGGAATGCAGGTTTATCAGATAAGAAGCTTGCCAAATACCTGGTGGCTTTGATGACTGCATCCAACCAGTCTGCACTGGTGAAGACGTTTGATTCAGTGAAGGACTTTGGATACGAAGCCATTGAGTCCCTGTGCGAGTCGACCGAGAAGGGTTGGCCCGGAAGCGTCTACGATCCATCGGGCGCTCACGTTCGCTTAGGGGAGCTGCAGCGTGAACAGGAGCAGGGCCGGCCCTACTGGGGCGTCACTGGAGGTGGTGGCGCTGGAGCTGGTTTCGGGATTTCATGTGTGGGCCTGGCCGGCGAGGTGTCCATCATCAATGGTGGTGGAGGTGGTGGAGGAGGCATGACCAGTCCAGCAGCCGCTGCCTTTGAAGCCGGGGGTGGCGGTGGAGGGGGGGCATCTGTGGGTGTGGATGGGCCTTCAGTTGGTGCTGGTGCTGGCACGAGTGGCATGGTTGGGATGGAGCTGCAGGCAGATCCGCAGTCTTGGTTGATGTCCATGGAGCTGGTCCAGGATCAGATGCGTCACTGCCACAGTTCTGGGAAGCACCTGGTGCTACGGGGTGGTGGTGGCGGTGGAGGAAGCTTTGCGGCACAAGTGGTGGATCAGGAGCTGACAGCCATGTCTTTCGGCTACGGCTTCGAGTTCACCTTGGCACGGGAAGGGAGCCTTGGGGCCCTGGCTGCACGCCACACCTTTGGAGAAGCGGCCTTTGTGTCTTGTCCGGGATCAGTGGATCACAGCTGTCACGGCTGTGTAGAGGAACAGCCGCAGCGACGCTTGCAAGAGGACTCAAAGGTGGTTGAAGGCGGGTGGGGCAATGCCGAAAAAACACTTGCTGATGTTGGCATTCCAAGTTGTCATTGACATGTGAGGTTCACTAGGTCCCTATATAGATGTTAACAATAGTCTCTCCTACCAGCAGCGGCACGACGAATAGGCGTTGGCCTGACCATCATCATCATCATCATCATCATCATCATCATCATCATCACCGCCACGTTTCTTGTCCCTGTCTCCAGGTATTGGGGCGCTGTTTCAATGCAGTAGCAAATGGGCCAGCAGCATTTGCAAGGCGGCCTCTTTTGACGGGAAACCGTACGGACAGTGGGCGCACTATGAAAGCTGCACGTGCCCCGTGTCCCACCTGTTTTTGTCCAGCTACTTGCCCCACACCTCCGAATTCCAATGGATCAAGAGCCAAAAGCACGGCCCCCACTGCTTTCCCAAGAAAACTGAGCCATTGCCACCCCTCACCGCTGAGATGATTCAAGCCAACTGCCCAGCCTGGTGTGTAGTACCAATGGTTGGCTTTGAGGCTTGTCCCCTGCTACCTGGTTGTGACTGCCTCAAGGCTGAGCCCCGTCCCAGTGCTGGGACCCTTGGTGGGACCCTGGGTGCCATCCCGGTACCCCCGGTGGTGCTACTGAGCTCGGTCCCGGTGCTCCTGGGGCTGGGAACGGTCCTGGGGCTGCTGTGGTCCCGGGGCCTACGGCGAACGGTCACGGTGAGGGAGCTGGGAGAGGAGTTGTTGAAGCCGTGAGCGGAGGCCGCAGTTGCGGGCTACTGGGGTCCCATGGATTTTTTTTTGAAGAGACTACATGCAAAAAAAAAGGTCCAAGTTGGAGACTACGTGCGCTAATGACCACATTTGACTCCATGCAAACGAGTGTTACAAGTAGTGCAACTTGCACGTGCAAGTAGTGACTCACTGTGATGGAAACAATATTCAGTCAATATGCATTAATTTTCTTGAAAGAAACGCCGTAAAGTGCCTCAAAGCGCATTTTTGCTTAAAAGGTAGGAAACAATAGCCGCTGCAGAAGTAGATCTGCAAAGTCTGGAGGTCTGGCTCGTTCATTTTCATATCTATTCATATCTAGTCTACCTCTAAGTCTCTCTCTCTCTCTCTTTTTCTCTCTCTCTCTCTCTCTTCCTCTGAGTGATTCTTCGATGTTATGCGATTGTTCGATGGCCCTTTGTTTTGGGATGTCTGAACGCAAGAAATGCCTTCATAGTCCTCACATCTCAGCACTACTTCTCCCGATATTTGGTGCAATTTGTGCCGGTGAATAGGAAAAGATCCATAGACAGCTAATCGCTTTTGAACCTTGGCCACCCGGTCAGTATGTACAGTACATAGGTCTCTATGTATATATATATATATATATTTATAAGAAATACATACGTATACATTTTCTTTGTAGTCCCATCAGCAACGACCAACGCGTGTGTTCAGCACTCACCATGTGACTTTTGATGTCGACCGCATGCGCCGCCAACTGTGGAATCCTCTGACTTGCCTATTCCAACCATCCTGATCCAACGAGATCAGTGAGGCACTGTGCGAAAGTTGCACAGAGCCTGATTCTCTCGGAGTTTTAACTGCTAACGGTCGACGGGTTGACTGGTTGACTGGTGCCTTGGGGTGGCATTGAGTGCCGGGGAAATCTCATCAGATCGGGCCCCAGGATACTACACCCTGCCAATTCACGAGCCCAAACCATTAGAATGCCATTAGCTGATTTCATCAATGAGGTGACCACCGCCACCAGTTTAGAGCCCCACCAGTGCGTCACGATGTCTCACGACTTTCCTTGATGCTTTCTTAGTCCTGAAACTCAGGGAGGTCTTTGGAGTTCCAGCGAGGGAAAAGAAACATTGTAACGCGGCGCTGATCGACGCTGAGTTTCCTGTGGCCACGTGGAATAGGTTGCCTAGATTTGTCCGTGAATAGTTCTATTGTTCCAAAATCATGTGGTTCTATCTTGGTTTTTTTTGCACTGGTGATATTAATCATCCTACTATAGTGATATTTATGAACTTTCCAGAGCTTCTCCGGGGCTTCCTCGCTAAGGGTGGAAGCTTAACCCCCGAACACCTCCCAGCGTCCTGGAAGTTGGTGAGGTCGATGCTGGCTTGGCTCCGAATGTGTCGCCCGGGAACCATCACCACGATGAGCCAAACCAGGTACCTCCAATCGTTTCTGGGCACGGAAAAGGTGGCGGGACGACTGTATCGTGGCCTAGGAGATGATGGGGATGCCCTGGCCCCTGCTGGATGGAGCTGTGGGTGCCCAACAGTGAGCTCCACATCTACCAGGGTTTACCTGTTTTGATTAGGCACCAGCACTCCCTGGACATCTTCTGCACCTGTACGGTTTCACCTGTAACCAGCCCTGATGTTGATCACATCAATCCAAAGGTGTGGGTCAGCATGGATGGTTTTCCGGGGGACTGCTGAGTGGTATCAGGTATTGGTGGACCATGAAGCAGTTGATGATGTCGCCCAGGATCCAGGGTCGAGCCGGCGTGGAGAAGCAGCTGGCACCGGAGGAATGTTGTACAATTTTGTGAGCCGGCCATGCTGTCTTTCTCCCCCGTGGCATGTATGTTTTTGCGCCGAAGATTCCTTCCAGCTCCACACGTTGGGGGATGACATGACCAACTTTCATTGAGCCCCGGTTGCTTCCTTTTGAACATGTGGCAAACTCTGTGGTTGAAACATGATTTTCAACCACATGTGTCGCCCCGCTTGCGTAGAAACGATGCGTGCCATATTCCGTATGCTGTTTGGATTGATTATCCAACAACTTGCCTTGAGTATTGCACAATAAAAGCGGTGAGGTGGCAATTATCATTACAACACCCTTTCGACGTGGTCATGCAATGATATTTGGTATGGTCCAGGTCCAGAAGAAACCGTATGTCATGTACAATTGCAATGTGGTTTGAGTTGTCCTACCGTGAGCATACCTCATGAGAGGACATAGCTCCTACCTCATCAATCGTTTGTACATCCTACTAGCCATCCCATACAATTTTTGTATGGTTGAGACTAATGTTCCCTATTCTTTTAAAGATATACAGCTGTTCAGAAATTTTGGCTTCCCATTTTCCATGTGATTGTCATAAACCGTGTACCCAAAAATGTACGATCACAAACTCATCACACTCTTTGTCAAAAGATTTGCCGCATCATTTTTTGAACAATTCAGTGGGTGAAGCAAATGCTCCCTGGAGCGTGCTCGGATAAAGCTCCGAGAGCCGATCAGGCACAAGAAAACAGCGGCTTAAGCGCTGGGCGACAGTCACTCTACTGGTTGCTAGCACTTACAATGACAGGCAAGGAGGTGTGTTGAACGAATGGCCCACTCATCGGGCATGGCATGATTCAACACACATGGATGGCAAAGTGGGGGATTCAACACATGGTAAAGTTGAAGTGGGGGTGGATGGTGGTGGTTTAAAGCCCTAGCAACTGTGGATGTGGACGCTCGGAGTTGCCTAAGGATTGAATGCTCAGTGTCTCTGCAGTTCCAGTTCTGTACCCTGGGGCTGCGCTTCCTCAGAAACCGGGTCACTTCAGAATGTCCGTCACTTTGAGCAGAAAAATTGCCATCTGATATATTTGATTAGAGGCTCAGTAAGACTTCATCAACCCATCCCGGCCAACACGTAGCTGGCGACTCCCGCACTGCCAATGGGAGACTCTCCATAGTATGACCAGCATCATCCGCCCAAGGGATCTGCTGGTGAGATCCAATGAAGGCATCGAAGTTCAGCCTGAAAGCTTCCGACCACGGGTGAGTAGTCTTCAAGTGTGTCCATGGTAAGCAGATGGAGGATGATGGAGGCAGAAATCGATCTCGCTATCCTCTTATTCAAGATGCTTAAGTTGTGATTAACAGCCACAAGCTATCATGAACCAGCAGGGACGTCCCATGATCTGAACAGCCCATGCCTGCAGGCAACTGCAGGTACCTGTGGCATGCTCAGGGGCACGCAGTTCGGTCGTCCAAAGGTATGAGGGCATTTATGGGCATTTGCGATCACCGATACTTCTTGTCGCTGTTGGGGAAGGTTCCATCAGTGGGCATCATCGTGTACCAATTTCAAGAAATATTGTGCCTGAGCTAGACGATATGAATTTGCTGCAGCCACGAGCGTGTTTCCGCTCCAATGATTTATCGATCAACATCTTGATTTGATCTCCTTGGAGCGAAACATTGGTGTAGAACTGCGCAGCTTAGAGGTGAGGATGCCAGTAAGCACTTACAAATGTATTGCTGACATCTGTTTGTTGCCATTGCGCAGTCTGAATCAGAGATATGATGAATAGGCTAATCGAAGGAAGTTTAGAAGTCTAACTTCCGACAATATGGACAACTCAGCTAGGGTAGATCGCCTATGCAGATGTGAGACAGAAGAGATGTGAGAAAGATGAGAGTGCGAGTGCGCCAAAATGTTAGGAAAGTCGCGAAATGCTGTGTTTTGCAAGGTTGTGTGCATCATGAGGGTCCAGAAGGGTACCTCGCTAAAGCGGCGGGTGCGGACCACTGTGGCGGAAGGTGTGTGTGCAAAAACCGTGAAAGAAACCCTAGGCGCGAAGCGCATTTGGAAGTCAAAATCGTAAAAACATGTCAGGTTCGGAGCACTTTTGGAAGTTGCAACTTGCAAAATCGTGAAAAAACCCCTAGGCGCGAAGCACATTTGGAAGTCAAAATCGTAAAAACATGTCAGGTTCGGAGCACTTTTGGAAGTTGCAACTTGCAAAACCGTGAAAAAAACCCTAGGCGCGAAGCACATTTGGAAGTCAAAATCGTAAAAACACTGCATGCTCGGAGCACTTTTGGAAGTTGCAACTTGCAAAATCGTGAAAAACCCTAGGCGCGAAGTCAAAATCGTCAAAACATGTCAGCTTCGGAGCACTTTTGGAAGTTGCAACTTGCAAAATCGTGAAAAACCCTAGGCGCGAAGTCAAAATCGTCAAAACATGTCAGCTTCGGAGCACTTTTGGAAGTTGCAACTTGCAAAATCGTGAAAAAACCCCTAGGCGCGAAGCACATTTGGAAGTCAAAATCGTAAAAACATTACATGCTCGGAGCACTTTTGATGACTCATAGCTAGATGGATAGATAGATGGATAGATAGATAGATAGATAGAATAGCTAGAATAGATATTTAGAACAGACAGACAGTTGGATAGCCAGATGGCTAGATGGGTCGATAGATAGACAGATAGATAGACGAAACGATAGTCAGATAGAAAAGTAGATAGATAGTCAGGTAGATAGACAGAAAGATAGACAGATGGACACATTGATGATCAGACAAATAATTCGGTAGATAGATAGACAGATAGATAGATAGGCGGATAGATAAATAGATAGATGGACAGGTCGATAGATAGATACATAGACAGAAAGATGACGAGATAGATAGTGAGGTAGATAGAAAGACAAGTACATAGGCAGATAGATAAACGAATAGATCATCAGATAGATAGATAGACAGTCAGACAGACAGAAAGAAAACTGATCTACTGATAGAAAGATGGCCAGACAGATAGGCTGCCAGTCAAGTGGCCAGATCGATGCTCACATTGGTAGGAAGTCAGGCCCAAGTGATGTTCAGTTCTCGGATCCCTCGGACAATCAATTGTCGCAACCACAACTGCACACTCCTATAGTGCTCCTATTTTGGAAACTTCCGCCACCGCCTTGTGCGGTACTACTGGTATTCAATAGTAAAGGCAATGAGATTAGCGGATGTCGGCGGTACATTGATCCAGGTGACCGTTGTTGAGTTGGTTGGATTGGACGGAAAAGGCGGATATGGGGACCTTGAGAGAAGAGGACTTTGGATGAATCACTGAGGGGTTTCAGGGTGTAGGCGTAAAAGCCAGGCAATGCCTTAAGAGAGATGGCTTGGGATGAAGTGCATGTTGTCCTTATCCTTACACTGCAACGCTTCAAGATGACCCTACCCAAGCCTTCTCCAATCATTTCTGGGGCAACGATGCAGTGAATCTCGTCTCGCAGACATGAATCTATCGCCTCCACACTGTCCTGAGGGAACGCTGATGAAGCAGGGACGGACGAGCAGAAGCATTGCAGGCTCGAGCAGAAAGATTCGATTCTTTTTTAAGCATTTCTCCGAGCTCCCCATCGACCATAGTAGCAGCTAATCAGATGTAGATGATACAGCCAAGATCATGCGGAACCTGGACAGATGATTTATGGTTTGTGCTTCTTGGATGCGTTTCACAGATCAAACTTCGAGAGGATCCAGGAGTTCAGATTGGTTTAAACCCAATATCTGGTTTTAACTGCTGCTGCCTGGGGCTCATGAGCATTTCTGACATTTTCTGATCATTTTGTCTGAGTACGAGTGCCCCAGCCAGTAGTCAACGGGGGGCATTTTTCCCGGGAAGCTGTGTATCCCAGACGACTTGTCAAGTAGATCATCCCCGTGGCACGCCATGTAGTTAGTTGTAGTTCATTATATAATTGTTATATAACCATTTTATAAATCATTCCATTCACCACTTTATTAACCACTATATAGCCATCAATTGTTCTATAACCATCATTCACCCTCCTTAGTCATCGATCCTTCACGGTGCCACAGTGCGATCTGCGATCACTCCCAGGTCTCGGACCGACACCGCCAGCTGGGGGACGCAGCGGGTGTGCTGGTGTGAATGGTCCCTAAGTACCCTCTGGCAAACCAACCTGGAAGCTGAAATCAGCCTTTTTTACTGGTAAAAACCATTGTAAATAGTGGATTTTCTACTTACATGTTAGTTGCCGGAGTGTGTCAACAAGTGGTTGGTGAATAGAAGAATTAATAAAGGTTGATCATAAGGGATAATACCTAGCGATAGTGGACAACGTCTCAACCTGTGTAAAAGTTTCTTAAACAACCAGCACCGGCAATCTGATAGAAGAAAAATGCTAAGTCAAATTCAGAGCTGACTTCTTGTGAAAGTTTCTTTGAAACCTATCGATTTATTGCTGGCTGATACTGATGTGATACTTGAGAAACCACCAGAAGAGTCAATGATAAATTGCATTTTCCGCATCATTCAACCTCATTAACTACTAGTGGTCATTGTCAACCATTCTTTGCCATTTGGATTCCTTCGGTTATAATTGCTAGATGGGTGTTGGTTGCGGAACCACGATTGATGGTTTGCTGAAAAAATGGTTGAAGTTACCAAGCAGCACAACCTGTTTACTGACCACTGGTAGCCATTGTTGTTAGCAATAATTGTTGCAACTGCTGTTATTAAGCATTTCAAGCCATAATCAGCCAAAAGCAGCAATTATTAGCCATGATGAGCCATTTTTTCCATGTCATGATAAGTCGCTATTGGTCATTATCAGCTAGTACTAGTCATTATTTACCATTGTTGGCCATTATCAATTATTGAATATTCATCGTCAACCATCACTACTGTTACTTATGCTAACTTATGCTAAAATTGTTATGTTGTTCTTCGTTGGTCAACCTTTGTGGCTCGTTGTCAACAGTGATCATTGTCAATTGTAATTATTTTTGTTTATCATCCAAGAACAATGTGAACAAGCAGTTGCCAAGCAACAAAAGCGGGCAATCATCTTGGCACCAATGATTGCTGGCTATCTTTGAGGTGGCCTGAAAAGTTGGTCCTCCATTCCCCTTTATTTGCAACTCTCTTCCCCCAGAAGAACTGGACGTAGCTTTCCGAGGGCGATGGAGAAGAACAAAAGTCTTCTAAAGGCCTTCTCAAACACCACCATTAAGGACTGATTGTTAAAACCATCATCAAAGAACCAACTGTGAAACAAATCTTACATGCATATGTGACGTGCAAAATCATTTCAGCAGCGACCAAAAATGGTTGCGATGAGACACGCCAAGTTTTAGTGGTCAATAGAAGCATTGTTAAACCGTTAAAACACCAGCGTTGACATAGAACCATTCAAAATACACACATTAAATTATTGATAGTTCGCATTATGACCATTAAAATCATTCCAATCAATAAACATCATGATAATCTTGGTCAGCGCGGTTGTTTGCATTCGCCTTTATCATAGCTAAACTCCCTGAGAAGGCGATGGAGAGAGAGATCACCATTATAATCATTACGCCCCTGTTAATTAAACAACTGCTACGGGTAAATAACCATTAATTATAACCATTATATCCATTATAACTCATAACCATGAAACTTCAGCATAACAACCCCTTTAATGAGCATTATCAAGTTAAACAGCATCATGACCATTATAACCAGTACAAGCTTTAATGACCATTGTAACCATTTATCATGGTCATGATGATTATACTGGTTATAACCATTTATAACCATTTGCAACCATTAAACTTTTATCATTAACCATTAAAACCATTTATCATGACCAGAGCTTAATGACCATTAAACATTATCATCATGGTCATGAATAACCATTAGTTATAACCATAATAACCGTCATGGTTATGACTATTCAATGACTATAATGGTTATAACTGATGGTTGTACCATAATGGTTATAACTTAATTTATGACCATTCACCATTATAACCATGTAAACTGTAATCATTTAGCATCATGGCTCAGGCAGGGAAATGAAGTACCGATCCTAGATTGTAGTTGACGCCCCTCTTAGATTAGCAATGTCAAAAACTAAGCATGAATCTACTGGATTGACTCCAGAACCAGCTTCTCGAAAATCGAGAACTGGTGGAAACGGCGGAGAAAAAGATGAAGAGATTGATCACCCAGACATCCCAGTGAATGACCCTATGACTCGGCTTGCGATCGAAGAGCTACAGGCCGAAATGGCCGGCTACAAGAACGAAACTGCTTATCTCATGGCCCAGCATGCAGATAGCTTGCGAGAAAAGGCCAAACGAGAGATCCTGATAGGAGGTTGGAGTAGCTTCGCAGCAGATGGTAACACTCCTGAGGAGCAAGGACTTCAACTAGAAGCTCAGGCTGAGTCAAGAGAAAGATTCATCAAGGATCTAGCCAAACGTGCTGGACTATCAAGCTACTACTATCAAGACTGGCGATACTCGCACCAGACAAGGGGTGACGCTTTGTCGCCGTTGACGGCAGTGACCGTAACGCAGCCGTGGCAACGGTCGAAGCTGTTGGACTATACCAAGAACAAGCTCAACGCGGACAAGCTCAAGGAGAAGCACTACGTAGAAGACCGAGTGGAGACCAACTTTGACACGGTGCAAAAATACTTCGGGCCATGCCAGGACAAAGACCGAGGTGTCAAAGACATCCGGGTGCAGCCGCAGGTGTCGCTATGGGACAGGACCACAGGGCTGCCGTTGAAGGTTGCGATGGCCGTGGCCGAGATGTGGGGCATCAACTTTCGCCACAATTGGCGGGACCACACGCTGACAACCAAAGATGGTGAATACATCATGTGGTGCCACTACAAGCCAGCCTCCGGTAACATGACGATCTACCTCTCGAAGAAGCTCGTGGAGAACCCCGACCAGTTCCAACACGCCATGGTCGAGAAGTTCAACGACATGCTGAACCAGGCAGGCAGATCCAGGAAAGGCAATGGAAAGGGCAAGAGCCGAAGTGCTACAGAAGGCGAACTGACAAGCTTCCCTTCAAACTACACTTCCCACTCTTGTGCTGCCAAGTTCCCGTTCACACTCAGCTTCGTGGTGGTGTCCGATGAGTCAAACCACTGGGGAGTATGGAAGGACATATGGGACAAGGCCATGGCACAAGCCCATGCGCCTTACGAAATCCAGACCCTGCCCACTGAGAGTTTTTGACTAGGCTCTGTCACCAAAGAGATGCCTACGCAAGTGTTTAAAGCGAAAGCTAGCCTTTTGCACTGGAGGGATGCCGACTCTGGCCGCTCAAAAAAGCTGATTCAGAAGCGAGATAGCCAAGAATGCCATAAACATGCTCAGATATCATGGGGTGGCGCACGCCACAAGGCCCTAGGGCCTCTCGAGGTATTCTCGTGGTACTCTCAGAACAATCGTAACACCAAAAAGATTGTGCCTAAAAGGGTTTCTTATGCTCCGCTGACTTTCCATCATCTTTCATTACATAACGATGCTAACCTACCGTATGGGATGATAGATGTTGTTCATCAGGATCCAAATAATAAAAAGAAAGCCTCTCTGCCAGCAGGCCCCCACAGGGTGATGCGGGAAAGCCGCGTTGCTGCCTTCAGTGCGGCAAACAGCGGTAACCAACTTGTGAGCCAGAAATCCCTGAAAAGAAAATGTCGAAGCCTTCCTGCCTTGATCTCTAGAAGGGTAAAGCGAAGCTCCAAAAGGCAGGAGCAACGACGACTTTATAGACAAATCAGGGCGCAGTGCCATGACTTGGCTTGTCAGGCAACTGCGTACCAAGCCCAAGATCCAGCAGTTTCTTTTTCACGATCATTGTATTGCCACCAACCTTGTGTAACGCCTTATGCCCCCCCAACCGGCTGTGACTCCATGCGTGGTTTTTCTTCTAATAGTTCAAGTTACCAGGATCACGTTTTAGATGTTGGGATACTTCAGGACTTCAAAATCGCTTCGCTCAACTGCAGGGGTTTGGCTTCGATTTCAAAACGAGAAAGAATTATTCACCTTATGATTAAACATAATTTGGATATACTTTGTTTGCAGGAAACTAAAATCAATTCCAATTCAAAGGAGTCCCACCAGAATTATGATATGTATTGGTCCACTGACGTGACAGATATGGAACGAGCCAGTGCTGAAAATTTGGCACGTTCAGGTCGAGCATCCAGAAGCAACGAGGAACATGGTCGTATTTTTCAGAAAGCAAGAGAGCATTTGGGAGTAGGGATTGTTTTATCTAAAAGAGCAACGGCTTGCTTACAATCAGTTCAGCCTGTTAGTGGCAGAAATCTTGTAGGAACTTTTACTATGCAAGCAGGAACGCTGGAC
>VSDK01010461.1:971980-986811 GCA_009767595.1 Symbiodinium kawagutii | reverse complement strand
TGGAATCTACTTGAAAGAAAATGGTCGGCTTTAGAAATTCATGACTGGGATCTCGCAGAAAGTTTAAACATCAATATTGTTCAACAGGTGAAAAAAGACAAGGAGCAACATCTTCTTGAACAACTTGAAGAAATTGATGCTACGGGTTACCAATGGTCTGGCCTAAAACGACTCCGTTCCAAATTCACCCCCCAGTTCTCTAAAATCAGAGATCGCAATGGTAAACTCATTCCTTTTGACAGGTATTCGCATGTCGCTGCAGATTACCTTGAAAAAAGCCAGTGGGGTTTGACTCAGGGTGCTTACCCTGATCAGGGCCCTGCACGAGAAGGTATTCCTCTACAGAACGGCCAGTATGTTGTTGATGACTCACCCTTCTCTTTATCTGAACTTAATAAAGTAATGGCGCGTATCAAAAACAACAAAACTCCAGGCAATGATGGAGTTATAGGTGAACTGTTTAAATGGCTCGATGCAGGCAACAGACATTCTCTCCTTGATGCATTCAACCAGTGTCTAGCAGACAACAGGATGGCTCCCCACCATCTTCAGGCAGTTGTAGTTTCTATTTACAAAAAGGGAGACTCATCACAGTTGGAAAACTATCGCCCGATATCGCTCCTTAATTCTTGCTATAAACTTCTTGCAGCCCTCATTAAAGACCGCTTGGATCAAGGACTTGACGACTGGATCACACCCACCCAGTACGGTTTTCGTAAGTCTAAAAGCACAGCACATGCCATATATTTAGCGAGGCGTCTTCAGGACTATTGTGAAAAGTCTAAATCTGCTAGTACGCTTATTCTCTTAGACTGGGAAAAGGCTTTCGATAAAATCCTCCACACCAAAATGGTTGAGACACTTGTGAGACTGAAAGTACCGACCAATCTAGTCAATTTGATCAAGTGTTTTTACACTAGCCCTGAATTTAAAGTTTCGATGAACGGCATCGACTCGGAATGGAAGATGCAGGAGACAGGCATACGCCAGGGATGTCCACTCTCCCCGTACCTTTTCTGCTTGGTGATGGGTGCAATGTTTAGCGATATCAAATCGGAATTGAACACGCCTAAGCAGCTTCAACCTTTTGAAGGAATTCATTTTTCCGAAATTTTATTTGCAGATGATACTTTGATATTCGGAGCTGACACACGGTGTATCAATATTTTATTGCATGCCATAGAAAGACATTCTGCGTATTTCGGCCTTCGACTCAATTATGGGAAATGCGTGAATCTCACTGCCAACCAAAGGATTTCCTCTGTCCGTTTCTCCCCCACTGGACCAGCAGCAGGAGCACTCGTACCGCGTAAATCTTCGGCTACATATCTTGGCACCTTGTTGACAGACTCTTTTAATAATAAATCAGAAGTGGCAAACCGGTTGAACGACTGCATTGCGACATGTAATCGGTTGAAGCTGTTCTGGAAAAAAGCCAACACAACGGTCAAATGGAAAATTCAAGTTTTTAATGCCATTTTAAGGTCCAAACTCCTTTACAGCCTTGAATGTATTCAGCTTACCCAAGCCGAAATCTCTAGACTAAATGCATTCCAAAATAAAACTCTCCGAAAAATCTTGGACATCCCATCCACTTATATTGACAGATCTTACACGAATGAACGCATGTACAATCTTATTAAAGAACAGCACGGATGTCATTTTGAAAGTTTCGGCGAGACTTGGCGGAAAAGGAAATGTAAGTTATTAGGACATATACTTCGTTGTCAACGTAGTGATCCGCTCTATCAAGTCACTTTCTCACATAACATTTTCTCAGCTAGAACACCCGCACTCCTACGTCCTGGTAGACCCCGAACTGATTGGATAGTTGAAACTTATAAGGACGCCAGCCATTATCTGTTTGGACAACATCGCGCTTTCAATATGAATGATCATCAACTATTATTGGATATCCAACAAGCAGCAAGAAGTAGAATTGGACCTTTCTCTGCAAGATAAATCTCCCCTCGCAAGAAAACATGCAAACAAAACTCTCGGGACTCTGTCCCACAGGCCTTTGGCCTCTCGAGGTAATGCTCGTGGTAGAGCTCAAGGTGTTGTGCAGGATGCTCATGTACACGGCTGTCATGTATCGCATGCTCTTTATTCTATCTCCCTCCAGTGCATTTTTGTAGCTAGCTCATTTTATTGGAATTTTATTTTCGAATATGGTGCTCTTCTTATATAGGATCTTCAATGCCCATTCCCCTGAACTGGTCTTTGTATTTGTTTACGTTCTCAACTTGTCACCCGGTGAATTTTCCTTTTTAAAGAACTTTCGCCATTTTCTATTATTTCTTGTCTTTATTTCTGTTGTACTGTCTTCTTATACGTGATTCCCATTTAAACTTTGCAACTCAATGGCTTTAACTCCAATACTGCCCTTCGGTTCGCTTGGCAGTATCACACATTTTCTCGCAGAAACTGCTGGGAGCCCACTGTGCTCTTGTGAAAAAACTGTAATCATTTAATGACCATTATAACCATTATAACCATTAAAACTTTTATCATCATCAAACAACTGCAACTTGTCCCCTCGTCCCCAAGGCACGGTTCTGCTGAGTTCCTCCACCGCAGCCTCCAGCGGAAGCGAGATCCTCAAGGCTTGCCGCCAGCGCGGCGGGGGGGTTGGTTCATGACACGTGGAATGGTGGGCTTATAATGGTTCTAGGGTGGTTTTTTTTAGTAGGAAAGTAGGAAATGATGATGGATATATGGTGGTTGTATGGTGGTTGTATGGTGGTTGTAGAATACGGCGTTGTTTTTAAATGATGGTTATATGTTCAATAGGGAATGTAATGGTCAATAAGGTTATAACGGTCATATGGTGGTTTTTGAATGGTCAATAAGGATTCATGGGGGATAATCACCAACAAAAATGGTTAATAATAGGAAATGGGTATGTGGTGGTATTTCATGGTTCATAATAGGGCCATGGGTCAATATCACCCAAACAGTTTCATGGGGGATAATGACCAACAATGATAAGGGAAACAATGGTTAATGATAGGGGCACCAGGGGTACGGGATTTTGACCCACAGCCATAGGGATTAATAATAAGGGATAATCACCAACAAAAAGAGTGCGCTTAATGGTCAGATTGGTGATGGTCGGTTGGTGGTTGGTTCATGGACGGTTGATGGTTGGTTGATGGTTGGTTGTTGGTTGGCTGATGGTTGATGAGTGATGAGGGTCGATGATGATCAGTTTTCGATGAAAGAGTAACAAATAACCAGCCAGACGTTACAATTAACAAGAAGAATGCTACGAAATTCTTTGAACATTCACGAATTGGACAATGCCCACAAATCGGAGGACAATGCCCATAAATCGGAGGACCCAAAAATCAGTCTTAAAAAGGGAATCGCACCGGTTACCAATGTATCGTATCCACAAGGGCAAAGAATGCCTCGAGAGAACATCCATAATTACAATCAAGGGAGTGGGTGTCAGGATGTTGGCCCCAAATTTGAGCGAGAACTGCGACCCCGACCTAAGATCCATTGGTGGGTTCAGCAGATCTTCGAGGGGCTAGTCTGCCCTGCCATCTTACGGATTAGTGAAGTTAGTTCTTCCATCAATGCTTGGTTCGGCGCAGGGGCTTAATCCTATATGGCAAAACCTTTTGGCACCTGGGGCTTTTGACATCTTTTGCTCATACTTGGGGATTCCACCTGCAGCATCCGAAATGGACATTTTCTTTTGGAAGACATGGCACGCCAGGGGTGGTACCTTAGCAAGTTTCACCATGCTGTCACCATACTACCTGAAAACATGGCATCTTTGTTTACGCAATGGTCATTTATGAGACGCCTACGCGATGATGCAGCTGTTGGGCTGGATCAGCTGTGTGTCACCAGCAGTTCGTAGTGACAGGGGTCGCTCAGATTGTGCAACCCATAGCCGCTAAGGAGCAAGACCCCTTTTGCCCACCCATCATGGTTAGTTGAACTGCCCGGCATGCTTGATAAACCACGTTCAGCCAGAGCAGTGGTTCCTGGTTGATGGATTTTCCAAGACTGGGAATCAATGGCAGGGGTTGGTTGCAACTTGCCGACACCAGGAAGCTCAATGGGAGAGCTTGACCTTTGGGCGGGGCCGGCAGTGCTTGACGGGAAAAGTCGTTTGGACTTGACCCCCTTAGAGTTCAACATAACTCCAACCATCTCCAATCCAACTAGGTTGGGATACCCCCCAAGGGTTGATTATACCAGGCTCTTGAAAGTCGACCGGGTTCTCTTCTATCAAGGGACGCGTGTTTCAACAGATCGCTTCCTTGCCTTTTGGAATAGACCATCAAGACAGCTGCTTGGGGTTGATGCTGAAGGGGACAGCATGTTCGGTTGGAGTCGCCTCATCCACTAGGACACCTGATTTGGGTGAGCTCTGGTGGCCAATGGTTGCTACTAACAGGAAAGGTATCCCTGCCAGGAAAGACTTGTGGAATCATCGAGCACATGCCATGTGTATTGAGGACCGGGCGCGGGCCGTGCATCGTTTGGAATCGGCATCTCTTTCCAGTTGGAGCCCATCCCACTAGAGCCGTCAGATGAAGGCAGCCTGAAGGCAACGTGCAATCAGTAGCAGGGATCCATGGAAATCCCTTTGTCATCCCTTTTAATGTGGCTGGTTTGCTTCTAATTAATGTTCGAGGTCGCATAGGCAATCGGGGCATGCCCCGGTCCAGCAGCTGTCCAGTCTTTTGCGAGTCCCATTCTACCAGGCCCATCCGCTGAATTTCATTTATTTATAACGTATATTTATATAAGTAAGTGGTTGATCGCTTCTGCGTATAGATCTTGATTTGACAAGAAGCTGGTTGATTGGCCCCAACGGAGTGCGCCACCTGATGCATGGGGAATTCTATGGAATTCTGCTGAGTGGTGCTGCCCTGGTCACGGCATGTCGCCGCATCATGGCGATGGTCAAGTCATTTGTACCGTTGCTAACCGACCTCCATGGATGGTGATGTGGGCTCAGGGTGGCTAATTGATGGTTTATTATGGTTTATTAATGGTGAAGTAGCGGTTAAGATCGATCAAACCTTAAACCTGCTCAGATCATGCATTCTTTTGCGTGTCATTTTCAGCAGTTTCCGGGGTTGGCAATTTCCGTAGACCTGACACGGACTCCCAATGCCTACAGGGAGGTTCTAGCGGCAAAGAATGGCCAGCCAAAGTCGTAGAACTGGCACTATACAATAGGTTGGTTCGCCATTGAGCCATCACTAATCATCACTCACTAACCATGGACCATTACGAATTAAGCATGACTAACTATTAATGAACCATCACTCAGCATCACTAACCATCATTAACCATCATGGGCCATCCATTAGCCATCAACAAACCATGAATTAGCCACAAATTACCTCTTATATAAAAGACAATCAACCATTAATTCATCACAACACTTATTGATTAAACACCCATCAACCATTAATGAATCACATCTTAACCATCCACGTTGCAGGACATTCATCTCATTTCCGGCTTCGTCGAGCTGACGCCTTTGACCACCATCGTTCCACAGGTGAGTTCTGCCACGAAGCTCCGGCTTCGTGGCTCCGATGATGGTCAAGGGGTGTACATGGTCACATGGTGGTTGGTGCTGATTGATAATGGTTGAGGTGCGATGATGGTCACCATGGTCACATAGTAATGGTTAATAGTGGTTAAATGGCTGATGATGGTTAATGATGGTTAATGCTGGTTATATAATCAAAATAGTAATTCTGATTACTACTATAATACTAATCAAGTACCAATATCATGGCTGGTACCAGGAATGATAATGGTTCATGATGGCAAAAGGGTTCCTCCTTCGTAGCTTGCTACCGGGGAGGGGCCCACAACTAAAGTGAAAGTGAAATGATTCATGATGGTCAAGGATAGTAGTTGATAATGTTTGATGATACTAAAATCTTTCTAAGTAAATCGTAAGTGATGGTACCCATAATTTGAGTATATGGTTGTGAAGTCATATCCATTTAAAATCCTGCTCATATGTTTGAACACTTTGGAAAATGTATAAATTGTAGATGTATCTAAGTGACTAGCATAAACATGTTTATTAGCAAACGTGCCTGTACCGAGTGCATCAGCAAGCGCCAGTCCTATGACTCGCTCGAGCATGACTGCACCTAACATGACCAACCAGGAGATGTGAACATGACAGGCACTTGTGCATATGTTCATGCACATTTGCCCAGATTCACGGGTTGATCGGGTTGTTGGCTATCGTAAGCCATTAATTAACCATCAGTCAATCGCTATTCATATTTAGTAACCATTAGCAGCCAGTATCACCCATTACCAACTGTTATCAGCCGTCTCTCCTTACCCTTGATCGTTGTTGACCCTTAGTAACCAATACTGAGCGTTACTAACAGCCAATAACCCTTGTTCTTCCATTCGTAACCGTCACGAATTAACTATTAGTCACCAATGACTAACGATTAGTTACCACTTAGTATCTATTAGTTACTACTATTAACCACTATTGACCATTATTATCCACCTTTGACCATTAATTGGTATTGTAAGTGACCATTGACTCACCATTCTTAGCCATCTCCCAGTTGGAAGCCAGAGTTGCGAAGCCCCGGCCAGGCCGCCAAGCTGCTGTTTCGAGTCATAAGGTGCCACGGCCGCGAGTTGTGATCTTTGGAGTCATCAGGTGTGGTTGCTTATGGTGGGTATCAACAAATGATTTTGTCAAATGATCAACAACTAACAATGAAACAACTCGTTACAGGTTTTTAACCAATGGTTAGTGATAAGATATGATAAGATGGTAGTTGATGTTTGTTTGATGTTTAACTCATTGTCTATGTGTAATTTCGTTGAGGGCTTAGTAATGGTAGTGTCGCGTAGAAAGTCACAAAGGAGAATCATGGCTACTTAGCCATTAATTGACCGCTCACTATTAACAACATATAATCACATATCATTGTTGAATGATGACTATCATCAACAATATGGTGTCCGGAACCCGTGAAGGTTGATGATAACAGTTCATAGTGGCTGGCACTGATGGCTCATCACAATCAGTACTGGCAATGATCATGTTGGTCATGGGTGACTAAGAAACTTGAGCGTCAGGGTGTAGGATGCTTGGAATATCTAAGCAGGAGCCAACATATCGCGCAGCTGTGAGCTTGTGAGGACGTGCTTTTTGACGGAACCGATGCGTTTTGCATCAGTTGAACCAGATTCGGACCACCAACCAGTGGGTGTTTGCGCTAGCTTGTGCCCATCCAGAATCTGGTGAAGGTTGCTGTTTGGAGGCTGAGATGACGTTCCCAGCTGCTGTTTTTTCCTAGGTTCCTTCGGCTATGTGACTACCACGTGGAGGAGAAACTCCGACTGGCCGCTGATGGTTGAAGGGCTTTGAATGTGCTAACTACCATCAGTACAGCAATGTTCCTTCACTGCCATGCGCTTGTCTAGCGTGGCTTTTTCCATGACATGGATACTCTTTTAAGGTTTTCAAAATTATATTTGCTTCCGCACGTTCATCTTGCCGTGGAAGCTCCGCGGAAGCGATGTTCAACAAAATGCTCCCGCGGAAGCTAACACTGTGCGCGCGGAAGCTACGCGGAAGCATCGCGGAAGCCATTGCAGAGTATAAGGAAAGTTAAATACGGTTTTGGCCATGGCTCATGTGGAGTCTGTCAAGTGCAGCGCTGAAGATTGACCTTTCGGTTTCCCGATGAATTAGAAATAACCCTTTTTGGAATGGTTTGGTGCCACTGCTTTATGGCAAAACCCGGGTCACCCCTAATGCGATTGTTGGCGAAAGGGCGTCTTTCCAGAAATAATGCCCTTTCCAAGTTTCACAAACATCTGCAAGAAGATTTGACGGGGACATTGGACATGCTATAGAAATTTGCGCAAAAGTCAGTACTCGTACGAGCAGTGCCGAGAATGTATGCATTGACTCTTGGAGCATACTGCCCAGTAGACGCATATATACACGATGAAGTATACTGGAATGATGTTGCAACCTTTATTGCAATGTTTTTGTTCAAACCCACATTTTTTGCCGCACTGAGAACCGCAGGACATGTGTGTCATCTTGGCTCACGCCAGCGCTTACTTCCTTGACTTCTATGGCAAACGTGGCAGCCAAATGGAGGCGCCTCCCGGTCTATCCCTGCATTGAACCTACGCACTGGGCTGGGAACATCGCTATGGGCTTCCGAAGATCACCGAGCTATCGGAATACGCAATGAATAGGGATTAGGGGTCGTTTCACTGTGAACAACCCACCTTTGGGCCAACCATGCCGTGTGCGGTCAGGAGGATGAAATTGGGAACGTGCTGGGCACCCTGATCTACATTGCGCATTGCTATGTCCAAGATGAGCTGGGGACCTGAGACTCCAAAGGTTGCGGTGAAAGATTTCCAGTCGCAATGCTATGGCTGAAGCAGAAAAGGCACACAAATCGACCATGCCTGGTCAGCCCATGCATCTCGAGTGCCTCCTTTAAGCTGTGTTCTGCACGTGCATACATACATATCTTTCTATTTATCTTTCTCTGTACATTTGTACGCGGACTCTCTTTCTGATTTTCGGATTTTTCCGCATCTTGCCATTTTGTGCTTAAAAGTCAACTCCCTGCGGTTGTCCAAGGACCTGCCCCTTGAACCTTTGGCACCAGCACCTCTTCCGGAAGTGCCCCTGCCACGGCGATGCCCTGAGAACGCCATGGAATTTCATCAGGGCGCGGTGATGTTTCTGAAGTTGGGTGTTGTTAGGTTGACGCAGGGTTAGGTTGCGGTGCTGGTGATATAAGCGGAATTTTGCTGGTATTTTCAGGTCCGCGTTACTGCCAAAAACCACCCCTACTCGTTTCTCCATACTTTTGGGAGGCTTTCCCTGCTGTATTTTCACGGCCTTTTTTGTTTCTTTTCCTGGTTTCCTGTTGCATAGCTGCATCACTCAGCCGTTGCCGGGCACAGAATCTGCTGGAAAGTGGTTCGCAATATCTCACTTTAGCGAACACTAGTTGATATGGCAGCCCATAGGGCCATAATATGAAACTATGATGATTTAACAGTGGTTCATGACCGTTCTAGTAGATGGCAAGTGACAATGATAAACACTGCTTTTTATGAGAACAGTCGTTAATAACCTTTTCCTACGATGATAAGACCAGTGTTAATACGAATTATATGATAAACTTTCTAATATGATTAAATTTCTAGCAGATGCGTATTAGATATACTGTAGTTTCATGATCGCCATCACTGGGAGTGATGGCGCTGGAAAGATCACCATCACTGACCACAGTTGATAGTACCCATAACCAATGGATGGTTACCCACTATCACCTATATGATTATCTATGGTTACCTATGGCGCAATGACCATGCTTACCCATAGGAAATGGTGCTTAGTCATATGGGATATGGGTTCATGACCATGGTTACCCCTAGAAGAATGATGGGTTACATGTGATTACTAGGGGGTGATCACTAGCAACCACCATGGTCATTGGTAACCATGGCCAGCAATGCTGCAGGTACTGCGACTTGAAGACCCTGAACGCTGCTGTGATCCAACTCATGAAGCTGCGCCCGGCGACCCAGCGCAGTCGGCCAAGCGCTGTGAGGGGGTGGCCAGCAGCGAGGTGATGGTGGGTGAGAATGAACCAATGGCTGATGATGATGATGATGATGATGGTGGTGGTGGTGGTGGTGGTGGTGATGATTAGAATTTGCTTTTGGGATTGCAGAAAAATCGATAGGTTCATGATTTTCGGGCGAAAATTCTTGCAGACGAAGCAGCGAAGAAAAAGCGGGCATCATCCGGATTGTATACATGGTATTCATCATGGTATTCAAAAGAAAGAACTCATTTTCCCTGTATAGAATCATTTCCCCTGTGAAGGACCCACTGATTATTTTTGCGATGCCTTCAGGTCACTACCGGCCGGGTGCCCGAGGGGGCGTGAAGCTTCACAGGGGATGAGACAGGTGGGATTAGCCACCACACCATTGCCAGCAAGCATCAACCATCATTGATGGTGTCATGAATTAATCAATTATTTTCTATTCATCGAACCTTTCTTCAAACATTGACCCCTTCATATTATTGTAACAAGCTGGTAGCAATGTCATTCCTGGAGAATGATTCGCAAGAAGTGTTAATTGTGCTGATAGCAGTAAGTGTCCGACCTGAAGTCAGGTCAGCAGCGACTCTCTTTTCTTGAAATGGTCATTTCTCAAAATAAGGGATCCGGAAAATGGTTTTATTGCTATAAGTATATTTTTACTCTTGGATGATTTAGGGGTACAGCTATGGCCTGAGAAACCGCCAAACGGCTACGCCGACTCGAGGAAAATGTTAGTGCGCTCCTTTCAGGACCTCCAGTTACCGCATGGGCAGTTGGAGAAGATGGTGGACCCACTTGGCCAATACCTTTGAAGCTGAGCTTACAACCATCGGACTGTTGGTACTTCCCAGGATCCCTGGGGATGAAGTGCCAAGCCGTTAAAGCCAAACCACTGCTCGCCATTGTTGATACTATCCTGTGTACCTTCCAGAATTAGCTCTGATTCATCGATCATATGTCCAAATTCTGGTGTCCCTAGTGGTTGTGGCTTACTCCCCACAAATGCGATCTTATAGCCAATAGCGAATAACCGTGAATCACTCCAATAGTCAAGATCTTACAACCATGAATAACCAATCACATCCAACAGCCAATAATCATAAAGATAGCAAATAATCAGCAAATAATCATAAACGGCAATGTCAAGAACTGGTTATCCACGGCTCGTTGCCATCCACTGCTTCTCAGTTGTGCTCGGCTTCGCCTCAGGCTTCGCTTGTCTGATGAGGATCTCACCCGTCGAATGCTTGGGCGCCCAGTGAAATCGGGGGTGGTGCCTAGTAAAACCATAGCTACTCCAAGTTCTTCCCTTAGTGGTCTCAATTCCAAGGGGGCATGACTGGATGTGCTTGTGGTGAAAGTCACAGTGAGAGTCATTCTGTAGACTGGTAGGCATATAGATATAGATTTGAAGCAGAGTTTTGGTATGCTGCACACCATACTTGGGCTGGGGCTCACAAATCGGACAGGCGCCAAAATTGGGTGTGCATTACCAAAAGATTGAGCATTACCTTGTTTCGTTGTGAGCCCAGCTGATTGATATGGGTTGGAATCGACCGTGGCAGGAACCCAAACAGAGAATCCTAAGCCCAAATAGTAAGACCTTCCCATCCATAGGATGCCAGGGATGCCTAGCGCAGAAGTGGTAGCGATGAAATGCCCAGGTTTTTCGAAGTCTGGGAATCCTGACGTGGGGTGTCTTGCCCATGGGCTGGTAGTGATCTATGGTGATCTGACATCGGCGACAGGTCGCCCTAGAGGTTCATCCACCAGGGAGGCCCCTTCTCGTCAGTTGGTCTCACTGAAACCAGGAAATAGATGGGGGCGGAAGATAGGTTCCCATGATTAGCATTAACTTCTTGCGGGAGGGTCCATTTCAGTTTTGGCGAGGGCAGGCAAGGAGCACAAGAAATGACATTAGGGATTCGGATTTGGGAGGCGAAGGGGTTTGGATGGCTGAGCTAGACCTGGTTGGGACCACACTTGACCATTTCCACAGTTTCCAACTGCTCCCCACCAGGCATCTCAAAATATGCATCAAACAGATCCCCCGGGATTCAGCATGTTCCACCAGACCTTCTCAGGCTGACAACGCCATCTTCACCACTTGCCATGTCGCCCAGATAGGTCCAAGTTGGAGGACTCCATCCGATGCTTCGGAAACCTGGATTCATCCTTCAGCAGGTGCTGCTGGACGGCTCTGGGCATGGCAACCAGCACCACTTGAGTGTTAAGGTAGGAGGGTGTAGCTGAGGTACACCAGGGACACACAAAGCGGTTCTCAACAGCTGTCCTGTTGGACTTCTGCTGGACTTAGTGATGTGCACTTTGATGTGGCACTTTGACTCACCCACCAATGTTGCTTCATTGCACTGTATTTGTTGGCATTCTATAGCTCATGATCAGCAATATTCAACTGTGTTTAGCCATTATTAACTCACCATTTCAAACCATCTTGATGTAACCATCAGCAGCGAGACCACCATCAACTAGTTGATTTCATTGCAATCATCCACGAGTTTTGGATGTCAAGGGTAGTTACATCCCCACTTGCATTCTGGGAGCCGTACCACTGCAGGCCTGTGGCGGGACCCGTGGTGTCACGATGAACGAAATGAACTATGATGACCATATTCAATACAAACAATGGAAAGGTATTGGTTCATCGTTGCTAATGCTGGTGAGCCATCCCACCCCTGCAAGGTATTGGTTAGGTTCATGATGCCTGTTAATTCTGGTCGTTGATGGCTCGTCAGCGGTAGGCTCAACCCGGTGGTTTCCTGCAATCGCAGCAGGGGGGCCCAGGAACACTCTGTGGCGTGGCTGTGGCCATAAATCCGGTGGCTTTTTTGGTCATCAAACTGATCAATTATTTACCTGATTTCTTGGTTATGATTCGTGATCACCAAGTGTGATGCTTCCCAACTACTGTTAACGATGGTTGCTGGTGATCAATGGTGGTCCATAATATTCTTATATAGTCATCATGCATCAACATTAGGATGATGGATGGTGCTGCCAAATTGGTTTTACAAGGGGATATCGCCTGGGCAGGATCCATGCTACTGAGCTTGTGGTGTGTCCGCCACGCTCCATGAGCGCCCGTCCTGTGGAGCCACTTCCAAAAGATACACTTCTCGAACAAGACCCATCTGAAATTTTCCAGAGCCAATTGACCACTTAGAGACGATTGACAAATTCATGGACCTCGTTTGACAAATTCACATTTTTGTGCGTGGAGCTGCTGGCACACTAAGCAGCCATCAATCCATTTGCCAACAGAATGGTGTTTGAGTTGGGTGTTTCTCACAACTTCCCAACTCATCCTTTTCAATCATTTCTGGCAATAATCCAACCATTTTTGGGATACCCCCTATTTTGAGAAACCATTGATCAACACTAAACAGCCATCAAATCCAGTGTGTTTCTGTTGGCAGTGGTTGATAACCTTATGGATCCATCAATCCATTTGCCAACAGAAGCTCTTTGTGTTTGAGTTGGAGCTGGGCAGTGCAGTTTCTGGTTCCGCTTTTCGAGGCCGTTGGGTGGACGTGGCCATGCGACCGCCGCATCCGGGATATCCCAGGTGCAGCGATGCGTTCCCCGGAGGTGAATAGCTATGGTGAACCAACAGGTGTCCCGTGGAGCTGGTCAGAGCAGCTATGGTTAGTGACGGTTCGTGATTAATGGTTGGTTTATAGTGGTTCATAGTGGTTTATAGTGGTTTACAATTAATATTAATAAATGATGATGGTCAATAGCTCATGGTTGATGATGATGGCTAATCATGGTTAGAGGGTTATATAGCCTTTTATTGATAGCCATGGGTTGATGATGATGGTGAATAGCTCGTGGTGAGTAGCGTATGGTTAAGAGATGTTAAGAGCTATGATTGATGATGGCTACTAGCGGTGAATCATTGGTTAAGAAGCGGATACTTCACTGACTAGCTGATGGATGATATTCATACATGTAAGGGTATGGGTGCCAGCAAATAGGCAGTAGATCACATCCCAAAAGTTGTGACTAGTTTTAGTCATTCCGCAAGAGGGTTTGAAAAGTTACACACGTATATCAGATGCGAACGGCTGGGGTGCAGGGTATTGACCCACAGCCACAGCAGTCAACCACAATCTTTTTCCATGAGCCATCATTGCCCATCAGCATTCCTACTCACAAACCATTGTTATTAGCAACCATCGTCAGCCATGATCAATGAATCTGAAGCACACAACCTGAAACACCTGGTCATGATCAATGATTATCATGGCATGATCACCAACCATTGCTATTATCAACCTGAAAAAAGGTCAATCACCTCTTGTCCGCATGTTTTCTTGCTTCGCCGGGCCCTTCACCAGGCCAAGCAATGGAGATCTCCGATCACCTCCGCACCGGACGTGACACCGAACCGGATCGAACCGCTAGGGCCCCGCAATCCACCAGGAATCGCCCACCAGGTACCGCACCGGCGATGCCTTCCCAAAGTTCAACATGTGATGAGTTGCGCTGAGGAAACGGCTGAGTTGATAAGGCAAGTTCGGTAATAAACAAAGAAGGTTGATGGTTAAGATATGTAAAATAAAGCCAGTAATAAGATGTAATAAGGTGTAAACTGGATGTGACATCTTAATTCCTGAAACAAACATGCCTGAGATTGGGAATGATTTGAAGCTCACTCCACGTCTTCGCTGACGTGATTGTGACGGGCCAGGACCCACCCGTCGATTCCTGGTGGCTTGCACAGTAAATGCCAAGAGGCGTCGTGATGGCCAAGAGTGCATAACTTCTGGCCACCGGACACCGCGCTGGCGCACGACCCCCGTTTGGGGTGAGCTGCCCCAACACATTGGTTGCTTCCAAAGATGGTGCAACTTCGGGTCCCAAACGGCTTCCATATTGACAATAAACGATGTACTGTATATAAATCGCAATCGCGTTAGATTCACACTATTAGACTACCCTTAGTTCAAGGACAATCTCACCTGCTTATTGTACGTAAATCTGAGCTTGGTTCATCAGTATGATTTCCTCAGAAAACTATGCGCTCTAGCATGTTGGATGATGGTGATGATGATAATGATGATGATGATGATGATGGTGATGATGATGATGATGATGATGATGATGAGGATGAGGATGAGGATGAGGATGATGATGACGATGACGATGACGATGACGATGACGATGACGATGACGATGACG
>VSDK01010461.1:944049-971675 GCA_009767595.1 Symbiodinium kawagutii | reverse complement strand
ATGATGATGATGATGATGATGATGATGATGATGATGATGATGATGCTGGTGGTGGTGGTGGTGGTGGTGATGATGATGGTGATGGCGATTTCACACGTTTTCAGTTTTACACGCAGTTTTAAGATCCCAATTCCCAATGGACTTCGTGGATGATTCTGGTGCCCAGAAATCTTGGAAGCATCCTCCAGCCCGATCACTATAGCACCGCGGACTGTCGAAAAAGGCTGCGCCCAGCCGTGGCCAGAAGTGGCTGGTGACGAGTTCGCCAGAAATGTCACAGTCGGCAGTCGCAGTGAGCCCTTAGGGTCGCAGAGGTTGGTACCTTAACGATGGCTGCCGTGGCCATTTTGGCCCGGGAACGCTGGAGCAGTTCGGCAAAGGTATCGCATGGCACCAAGCGAAAGAAACCACTTTATTGACTCAGATCCTCCCAGTAGCAATCGAACCCTAGGGAACCACGGGGGAACCACGGGGGAAGCCATGTGGACCCATAGCGAACCCATGTCGGAGCATAGGGGGGTGCGGCTTCTACATCACTGGGGGCGTCATTGAACATCAGCTACCAAGCTGGCCAACCACCTGCGGCTCTGCTGGGCGTCCTTCCAGAATGCCTGGGCTTGAGCCCATCCTCTCCTCCCCGGAGCCGAGTTGGGGTGGAGCGGTTTGCCGAGGCCCATGAACCAAAGCATGGTAAAGATAAGCAGCCGACACATGTGATCACATGCGGATTGGTGTATGTATGTTTGTCAATGTACATGTGCATTACATGCGCAATGCACATGTCCGTAAACAAGCAAGGCATAAGCAAGCAGGAACGGAAAATAAGACCCAACCACATAAGTCATAGATCATACCAGCGTTTTTGTACATTCATAGTTCCTGGCCACCTCTGATCTTGGGGGCTCCAAATTTTGAGCACCACCTTGTTTTCATGTCATTTCGGCACAAAGGTCTGAGGCGCGCTGCTGGCGTCATGTCAGCAGGGCAGTGGCCTGGGACAAGTTTGTGGTTTTTCTTCGCTCTTCAGCGCAAAGAATTTTCAGTGTAGAATTAGCTGGTAATTTATCAAACCGGTCCTGGATCTCCCACATTCATTCCTTCTTTCGTCCAATTTCTTGGTTCAATTCACTAATCCGATTGAATTAGCATCAATCCACTTGTGCTTGATCAAAGCCATAGATTTCATCCCATGAAATCCCATGCATTCCCCTTGTGAATCCCATGAAATCCCACGAGCTCACCCCGTTCCTTGCCTGAACAAAGCCCCCTTCAACTGGTGCACTCCAGGAGGAACGAGCTCAAGCCCTGAGCAATCGGCTTCGCTCCATGCCGCCCATTTGTAAATACAAGGGCTGGGGACCCCAGGGGCCGATGCTGGAGCTGCGGTGCTAGAGATGACTTGGCATGGTGAATTTTTCTTGTGTTTTTTTTCTCCTATGTTTTCCGAGATTTAAGACATGGATGTGTCTCAAAATAGGGGGAGCCCCTAGATCATCCTTCATTGACCATTTGTAGCAACACTTTAAACCCACTTTTTTTTGGGGGGGTCCTTATTTTGAGAAGCCACCCAAATGGATACACTCGATTCCATGCGGCAAGGAGCAGCCACCTGCGGCCAGCCGAGGCTTTATCCCAGCCACACGGGACCTGTGCGGTGAAACCTTTACACAGCAATGCCCGGCCCTGAGCTGTTGCTACGGAGAGGTTTACCGTTGGAAGATGATTCAACAACACATACCCCAACGAACTGCCTGCAAACACCGTTAGTCCATCATGAAGCCAAAGAGAAGCCATGAGCCATGATCATCAACAACCAATTTGGCAAGACTCGAATCATTGTAAGTCGTCATCAACTAGCAGTTAGGACCATCATTAGCCATCATTCACCCTCATCAATTAATCATCATCAACTATTTCCAACCATCATCAACCATCAATTAATCATCCTTTACCATCACTATCAATGATTATAGCCATCATTCGCCAAAATGAACCATCACTGTACTGGGTCAACCATTATCGGAAGGATCTACCAGCATAAGCCCCCATCAACTACCAGTTAACCCAGCATCAATCACATCATGAACCCCATGATCAACGCCCAATTTCGTTTTCGCTTGCTGGGGGAGTTGTTATTGAACCCCATCAATCAGTCACCATTGTTATTCCTGCCTAGTTTAACCTTCATTGACAATATTCAACCATCATCCATCATCAGCCATCAACTAGCCATCAATTAACCGTCAACTAACCACCATCAACCATCATCTAACTATATCAATTAATCATCATTTACCATCATTATGAATTATAGCCATCATTTAACCATCCATTCCATCATTGTCACTAGCCCCTCCCGCTCCAACCCAGCGGTTCTTCCCCAGGTCTCAGTGCCCGGGAGAGCCGAAGATTCGGAGAGAGCGGGAGCGGTGGAGTGCCATTGGAGGCGGGACCTGGGCCACGGGAGGCGTTGGGCCCCAAGGTCGCACCAGAGGTGATGGTGAAAGTTGTTAGGGACCTGGTATGACCTGATGGGTTATGGAGGATTCACATAGTAGTGCTGGTTATGAAGGGTTCATCATGATGAGTAATGCTTTCTCATCATGAATGATCTGAATCAGAATGGTTCATCATGCTGTCGGGTTTTTGATGGGGTTGATAAAGGTGAGAAGCATTTCGGATAACCTGAGTGTGGGCTATAGAACGGGTGAATGGCAGATTTGTATCAGCAAACTACCCACACTTTCAATTCTGTGGCTGGTGATTTGTCCCAAACTATGAGTTTATTAACATGACATGAAGAGATCCAGCGTTGAGCTGGGGTCATCAGTTGGGATCACTCCACCGGTGGCTTGCTGGATGACAGTCCCAGGCGCTCGGATAGGCTCAAGTCGAAAAGCTCTGTTGAGAGCTCTGTTGACGTCCCAACAGATCTGGATGGTTAGATTGTTCCTATGCCAAGTAGTTGGCAAGTTGTGGATTTCACTTGTTCATTTTGTTGGGTTCACCCTGCAGTATACCAACCGGCCTTGAGGTTCTGACATTTCAGACCATGACCACCCTAGGTACAGCAAGTCAATGGTGCCCCAACGAGGGCGGTTTCTCAAACTTGCGTGCCACCCAGACATGCCAGGCATGGACCAAGAACAGCGTGGGTACTGCAGGCCGCAAGTGTTGAGCTGTTTCCAGCCACTCAAGTGCTTGAAGCATACATCATGTCTACATTTTGCCGAGCACATTGATATGTTTGTGCAAGCTTGCAAGTGTGTCTAGCTATGTGTATATATGTATGGATGTTTGCGTACATGTATTGTATGTTTGAATTAATGTCACTGGTACTACTTGCTAATTGAACCCTGAAGCTTACTTTTTCCTGACAGATCGTTAATTTCAATAGAAGATGCAGGATTCTTGCCCGCTTGTTCTGGCTGAAGGGTTCGTCCGGAATTCAAGTACCAAGGCATGTGTTCATGACCAGTCATGGTGGGTAGCTCACGGTAGATTCAAGTCAACCGGTTGCACATGCGTTCGCTCGCAGGCCTTATCAGAATCTGGCACAACTCGTGGTTTCGGGCGTGAAGCCCTTGTTGCCTCCTGTTCTAGACGATAAGTGTGATTATCGGCTAGTAGGTTTTTGTCCGATGGCACAGGGGATTCGTGGAGCCTGAGTAAAGGAACCGGTCATTCAGCCCTTGGCAACTCGGTACTCCGCTCGCATACTCACCTGTCGGGCAACTGCGAGATCCCGATCCTGCCGGTCTGCAGCTTTGGGGATGATGGAGATGGCTAGGTTGGTTGGTTTGGTTGGTTGGTGTTGGTGGGTGTGATACCGTGTATATCTTATCATATCATGTGCATCCCCTACTCAGCAAACGATACACCAATGCTAACCACTGTTAATCATGGTTAACCATTCTTATTCATGACAAAGTTGTTCGTGTTCCTACCGTTTTTGCATGGGCTCAACGTTGGACATCGAGCTTCGGCTCCAGGACAGATCGTTTGGAACGGCAGGGGGCTCCGCTCCGACTTGCAGGAGCAGCTGCCGGTGCGCAAGACAGGGGGTGCCCTACAATTGATAATCATGATGTTCTCCCCGCTTCCAGGGTAGACTATCATAACACTCCACCGGATTGTTCGGAAGGAAAAAGCATGCAGATGCACCGCGGAAACGTTGAGACTCAGATTCATTGAGTTACTTATCACGTTGATCAATAGGCCAACTGTGTCAAAATCTTTGTTTGTTCTAGTCCTTATTAGTTTGTTTGAATCGTCATCATTCAACGAAGCCGGGACAAGGAAACTGCTTGCCTCAAGGTTTCACCGAAAGCGCCTGCACGTTTTGTTGAATGGGATGATGATCCCAAATAATGCTTTGGAAATTGCCAACTATTGATGGAAACGAACCATCATTGATCTAAACCCCGGATGAATCACCCCCCTCAAGGCCGACAAGGTCTGTAAAGCAGTTTTTTCCCCCAACCCCCCAAATAATCGGCCAATCAATAGAGCAGGGTTTCTACTCATCAGTTCCATGATTTCTATGAGAAAAGGATAGCCTGGAAGTCAATGGAACAGTTCGATGTCCAGGATGGCAAGGACAGAATGAGCACGGGGAACCACAAGAATCATCAGATTAGTCTGTGACTATGTAGTCTGGTTCTTTTGAAACATGCAAGGAGACAATTAACATTTTGCTCTGCAAACAAAATCCTAGGGTCACGGAGGGGATCGATGAATAAGTTTCTTTTAAAGGTGCATAATTATAGCTTATTTGGGGCGAAGACCACATGTAATTTAGTTTAGTAAGGGCCAGATTGGAGCCAGGAGGGATTGCTGAATTGGTGGGTTTGATTAATACTAGATTTACATTACCCATCAGCTATCGACCATCAACCGACATTGATATAACTTAGAGAAGAATCCAGCCATGAAGAAAGTAGTATAAACAACTGCTGGCCAACCATAAGCCATCCAGGTGCAGGATTCCACGCTCTGGAAAGCACCTGCACGCTGTGCCAACGTGCAGGTGAGTGCTATTTGTGCCACTGACTCTTCGCCGAACCATCCAAAGCTGTCCCCTTTCCCTGGAGAAACCACATGCTGTTGGGGAGGGGCCATACTGGGAGGAAGACATGCTGCACCGGATGGGGCTGTTTGTTGATCATCAGAAATGATGGTGCCCCAAATCATTCCCCAAGATTTTCTTCAGCTGGGAAACTTGACAAAATCCAGGCTTCAGGACTGGTGGTGATCTACAGTTGTCCAGGGTAGGCCAGGTGTCTCCGCTTCTGCAAGGAGTTGCATTCCTTAGAGGAGTGTCGCAATGGATTGGTGTGAGCCTCGGGGGATGGTCGTGAGTAATCCTTGAGGGTGGACGGTTTGCTCTGATTGTTGCCGTGGCCCCTTGGACTGCCATAGCCAGAACGTCAGTCATCCTGCAATTGACCTGAAGCGGTAAAATAGAAATGTCTAATATGAAGCGATGATCCTGAAAGTTCCAGAACCCCGCCAACCTCTGAAATAGAGGTCCAAGTACCTCATAGATGGGTGCCTGCACTATTCCTGTTCAGGAATGGATAGCAAGAGTCACAACAGCAGCGACCATGTGGACTTTGTTCCGTTGCAACTGCCCAGGGTGTCCTGCTGTCCTCAAGAGTCTGGAATCCCAGCACTGCTGGGCATGCATATTTGTATTGCACCAGGTGGATCAAGATGGCGCAATTCTAGAGGTAGAAGACGTATAGCGATTGGGAGAACGCACATGTCTGAAATGATGTTGCATGATTACCGCATTTGGTCTGACCATCCCATGTGTAAGTAGAGTTGCGCCCACACGAGAAACTGCCTCATGGGTGACAGGGTGACCTCAAGCATTCCGTCAGTTTCCTGAACCTTTCAGGGGTGCTTTTACCAGCTGGGGCACAACCCAAATCGCCCTGAGAGCAGCCCCTCAGAATTAGTTCTTATCTCATGCTACCTCCCAAGTCTGCTCGGTTGGACTGCCATATACCTGATCAGGTTAATTGATAGTTGTTGTATGTTGTTGTCTCTTTTTCCTTGTAGAAGTTTTTGAGTGTTGCCAACATTTAACAACCATCTCCAACAGCACACAGAGCCGTTATTTATGTTTGGGCATGATCGAAAATGGTATTGATTCCTAAGTGCTGGGATTCCCGCAATGGCGATGAAATGCGCTGCAATTTGTCAGCCATTGCTCTCGTGTTGTGCCTCACCTTGGGCTAGGCAGAACTCATGACACTGATCTACAGTTGCTTGAAATTGTTGCATGATCTTCTGGTTGGTGGTTTCAAGCCTTGCATGGCCGGGGGCGTGTCAGGGATCAAGTCCGCGTGGTGGTTTCAAGCATTTTTATTTTCCCCAGTATTTACGAACCGTTGGTTGGTTGACTCATATTTCTCATATTGGTTGAAACCACCAGTCTTTGCTCGTGCAGGTCTTGTATCATATGCGCGCCGTATCTGCGATTGATCGAAGCCACTCCGATCACTCTGTGAATCATTGGTTGGGAGTCCCGCTGATCAGTTCGCATCGCAGTTCATGGGCATCAACAGGTAGCCGGCACCACTGACCAGGATATGCCAGCAGATGTCACCATCTAAGTGGGTACCTTCAAGGGCCGGGGTGGATATCAAGACACATCCCCCGCCACCGGGGCTCACAGTGGAGCCAGCTGGTACTTGCCGCTGCGAGGAAAGAGGTAGCATGTTGATGCAGCACAGATCTCAGACACTTGGGCGACAACGGTATTCGGAGCAGTTATAACAGTAGCAGCAACAACAGCAACAACGGCAACAACAGCAGCAGCAGCAGCAGCAACAAAACCATCTAAGTGGGTACCTTCAAGGGCCGGGGTGGATATCAAGACACATCCCCCGCCACCGGGGCTCACAGTGGAGCCAGCTGGTACTTGCCGCTGCGAGGAAAGAGGTAGCATGTTGATGCAGCACAGATCTCAGACACTTGGGCGACAACGGTATTCGGAGCAGTTATAACAGTAGCAGCAACAACAGCAACAACGGCAACAACAGCAGCAGCAGCAGCAGCAACAACAACAACAACAACAACAACACCAAGGTTTGGCTTACAGCTGGGCTTCAGCAAACAGCTATCCCCTACGATTGGGAAAGATACATCATCATCGTGATCATGAGTAGCCCGTAGTATTGACAATTCTTAGCCATAATGAACCACTATGGACGAATACCAACCACAATCCGCCATTACCAACCACAATGGACTACAAGCACTCATTCACAACCGTTGACCATTGTAATTTGATGATATTCCCAATTTTGTTGGTTATTCTCCCCTATTGCTGGTCTTTATGAGCCCATCATTCGTTCTGTGCATGTTGACTTTGTGCATGGCGAACAATTATTCAGCAGCAAAATCCAAAATCCCCTGTCTTTGTCGTTGCCCCACATGCATTACTACCACGTAGACGGATCATGTTCCGCGTGTTTCAGGCCTCGAAGGAATCTTCCTCCACAGGTGGGGTACGCCTGAGTGGAGTCTGGCAGGGCATTTTTTTTTGCGCAGCGGGCCCTCGAAGCGAAAGAATGGGGGAGGGAAAAACTAAGTAGATAATTGTGGATTAGACAACAAGGAGATAGAGAGATAAGATAAGACAAGATTAGATGAGACAAGACAAGACAGAAAGAAAGAAAGAAATACAACTGTTAGAAACATCATCTATCTAGATAGATAGACAGACAGATATGTATATACCAATATTTCACCAGCAAATGCATCTTACCAAAATGGAGTATCCAGCCATTGGCATCAGCTGGAATATCTTCTGGAAAACGTGTATGGGTCAGTTGGAATATGTAATGGAATTTCATGGGGTTCACAGTCAAGAAACAGCAATTGACTTAATGGAGTAATGTTTTGGTTCAGGGGTATCTAGTGCCACTGAGAGCCATTGAGGTGCAATATAAGAAATGCCTGGGAAGGCGATGACGAACATGTGGGAATATTGGTGCTGGTTCATCAAGTTTTCATGCTGGGATGATGAACCATCTATATACCTAACCAGCTTTCAACCATCTAATTGCCGATATACTTCATATTAATTCATCATCTACCAAACTATTGGCCCTTTGATTGACATTTTACTTGCCATCTATGTAATTTCATCATTCGAATCGACCAGCTTGAAGTCATACGGCACATGAGGGATGCTAGCAAGATGTTTCCAGCCTGGACTGGGCGTAATTTGGCCCCTAGCACAAACAAAGTCAGCATTACATTGGTAAGGAACTTTTGGCATTACGGAAAACGACGGGCAAACATGGCCAATCATGATGAACAGTGGTTCTTAGTTTGTGTTCGGTCCCATTCATTGTTACTTCTTCGTGGGCGCCTTGTTGATAATATCAGATGTAAGGCATGCATGTGGCGTTGCTGCATTGATGGCGCTGGATAGAAGTAGATCGAAATTTTCCATCCACACAAAAACCTCGTGGCAGTTGGACTTGTGTCATGTGAAATCCCTGAGACGCAGCTGTTCCCCATGTGCCACCTCAGACCTTTGGATCCCAACACCATTAAGCCATCAAAAATCGCCAATTGACTATCAGTTTAACCATGATTTAGCCATTGATTTGACCCAAGGATTTGACCCAAGGATTTGACCCAAGGATTTGACCCAAGGATTTGACCATCATCACCAACAAAGTAATGATTCAACTGATGAACCCTGGGGGTTGAAGCAAGCGTTTTCAACTGATTTCCGCAGCGGGATCACCGGTGGAGGCGCTGAATGTGAGCTACATCCCTCCCATTGAGCAGAGGCAAGAGCCACATGGGAGGCAACAGCCGATGGTGAGACCAGGACCATGGTGAGACCAGTGATGGTTGGTGATGGTTGATGGTCATAGTATGTCATAGTGATGGTTAGTGATGGTTAGTGGTGGTTGGTGATGGTTGGTGATGGTTGGTGATGGTTATATAGTGGTGGTTAATTCGTGGTGGTTGATGGTGGCTATTGCGAGCAGTGCTGAGCGAGGGTACACGGCATCATGCACTAGCAAGCTTGGCCTAACAGTATCTGCCTGCAGTGAAAGCTGGGTGGATTGGGCAGTGCAAGGCATGGCAGTGCACAAGCAAGAGCCAACCCAGGCCATGGCTCATATGGGGAGCGTCGACTTGGATAAAATGTATCGGGTTAAGCCAGACGCCCCCCAAAGCTAAGTCTCCCGTGCACTAGGATTTTTTTCAAGACCGACATCCTGGAGTTGGACAGGTACTAGTATATTAGTTGGACAGTTATGTTTGCAGACATATCCATGCCCAGAATTATGCAAGCAAATGCCCGCTATACGGATGACTTGCTGATGTTTGATCCGTATATGTCATGCACCATTAGTTTCCCTATATAGTATGTTGGTTATCAACCACCATTATTGGTTGATTAATATTGATCCATAGCCATATATGCACACCACATTTTGTGAGACCTACAGTGGGGCACACAGGTTGTTTCAGCTGCTCAGGACCGGCCGCCTGGACCCCTGTGGCATGGAGGCATGACCGTTGCATGGGTCGTTGTGTGCTGCCAAGGGCGCAGAGATTTTTCACCAAAGAAGGGTTGCAACTTCAACCAAGAAAAGGCCAAACTTCAACCAAGAAAAATAATCCTTCCATGACTCGTTCGTGATGCTTGGTGGCCAACACTCCGCAACAAATCTCGGGTGATCAATGATTCTCGCCAGAATTCCCCAGACAAATGAGGCAGTGGTGGTTAATGATAGATCCATAGTAATAACTGCATTCCTATATTTCGGATACGTCCCACGCTATTTGTGGGTAAACCACCGGTGGTTTATTAATATGGATCTACCATCATGATTCATCCCGTGCTATGCCGCTGCTGTTCATCCGGCACTCCGCTGCTGGTCGCGAACGAGGCTGCCGGATGCCGATCTTTGACCCGACGCTTTCAGAAGCGTCGCTTGGTGTCGGCCTCGGTCCGCCTCACCCAGAAGCTGAACTATGTGGTGATCACCTATAGGAGATAGGGTTGGCACTAGGTTATCGACCCAATAGCAACCTATAACCTACAGCAATCAACCCTGTAGTAATCTACAGTCTATATATTTATCAACCCTATATAGTAGCCTTATCCATCCTTATCCCCTACAATGTACAACCTATAGTGATCACCTATAGAAAACTATAGCTTAATTTCTAGGCTGTAGGTCTGGTACTGGGCTTTATAATAATCACTAGCAATTTTTCTCTCTTTTTGGTGTTGAAAACAGAGGGTGACTACTAGCCAATAACTAAAGACAACTTGTGGGTTTTTTGAACAACATGCAACCCAATTGCCATACGTACTTGGGTGGTGGATACCTGAACGCGATGGAGAGAGAGAGAGAGACTTGGGCGGTAGATGTCCGTCGGTTCACAATACCGAGATCATTTCAACCCTGACGCCCGTTTCGGATCGGCTGCGAAGAGATCGACGCTCGACCCCAAGCGAGCGACGAGCCCAGGAGAATTACCGCCATGAAATCATGGAGTCCATTCGAAGATGCGTTTGCGCCTCGGGCGGGGCCATGGAGATGGATAAAGTGAGCGCAGCACTGTGCTTTCTCTGGGCCTGGCTGTGGATAGTTACCACCATGCACCCGCCTCCCAAAATGGGGAGATGCTGTGGCAGATGAATATCCAATCTGTTTTTGTGACATCACCGCGCATCACCATTTTGATGGGTCGAATGTCATTTTGCCAATCTGGCAGGGTTTTGGCCTTAGAGTAGCTGAACATTTTCACCAAGGGTGTCCTATGGTATTTTGTTCATTTGTTGGTTCAAGAAAAATGTTACGGACGCCCTAGCAAAAAAAAAAGAAAAATGTTACAGTGTTTTGCCCCACAACTGTATTGACTCCTGTTTTTTTGGTCGGCCAATCCTCTAGGGGGCTCATGATCCACTCTTGAAATTGTGCTGGGACCCAGTCCAATGTTAGCGACATGATTAGATATTAGGCAGCATGATTAGGACAAGACAGGCGCAGATTGTCGCCAAACAACAATAAGATGAGAAAATGGAAGCAAAACCCTCACCGCAGCCAGCAGCGACAACACCGACCAGAACAACATCGACAACAATGGTTCACAGTATACAGTAACAACTAGCAAGCGCAATGACACAGAGCAGGCAAATGTGCTAGGCTTTCGTTTTGTTTTCTTCTTGATGATTTCTTGCAAGTAATTTTCTAGGTGTTTCAAGATGTTTCAAGTAAAGGCTTTTGATTCGCAGCTTCGTTGGTGAGAGGGGCATCGGTTCATGTTCCATAGTTACTTGTTGACTAGTAAATGTACAGCCCCACTTTCCGGAAGCGCCAATCCATGTGCATGTTTGCATTAGTGGCCAACTCGGACCAGTGATGGCCAGTGCGAGACATGTTGTGAAAGCTGAGGAACCCAATGCTGGACGTCGTTGAGAGGGTCCGCGTTTCACCATATGCTGGGACCCCAGCGTGTTCATGAAGTTCTTACAAATTGATGTTTTACATTTTGGGTGGGAGGTTTGGGGGGTGGCTTTCAATTGCTCACTTCTGTTTTTCATTTCGTGGTATTGATGGACTCATTCGCGGTACTCCTAATGTTTCTTTTTCTACCGGTGGGGTATTGTGAGACACGGTGCTCCTATGTCATATGTGCTCCGAACCAGACATTCTACCAGATTCTGGTGAACCCCTGAATTCACCTACGTAAACCCCTTGCTGGTGATAGTTAGAAATTGCTAGTCTAACCCCTTCCACGTCCTTTCCGCACAATCCACCCAACAAATCTGGGCGTAGTTGGTTCCAACCTCAGGGATCTTTCCGGGATGGTCTGGGATGTTGCCACCACAGGGTCATCCAACCCCACCAACGAGCTCAACCGCGCGGCAGTGCTAGGTGCAGTCTTCGCGAGCCCCGGAGATCCAAAACTGGATCTGCATCGGGGGATGGTCGCGGGGGTATGTAGTTTAGGTTTCCCAGCCGGTGCCCCTGGAGGCCCAGAAGTACGAACGCAGCACTGGTGGTGTTTTGCTTTTGGTGCTTGTTCCCATCTAACCGGAGAACTATTCGTTTAGATAGTGGCAGATTCTGGCTCCAGCTTTTTACCAACCACCCACCACTCTAAGTATGAATGATCGTAATTACATAGATGCGGTTCACCATAGAAAACGGTGGATGAATATGACATTTTTGAAATATGGATTCGCCATTGTGGTGCTTCACCAGCTTGTTAAACCCTGGTGAATCCATGTTGCTGCTGCGCAAGAAGGGCCTCCTCCGCGGTTTTGCCGGCGCAAGTTGCAATCATAGGAGCGGGCCAGCTGAGCTTTTCAAGCATGGGTGTATCCGTAGATGGTGGTGCCCCCAATCTGTTCGTATAGGCCTTGGCACACGCACCGAGGAGCAAATTTATCTAAGAGCGAAGAAATTCAAGGCCAACACGTCAAGTCAGTTGGAGAGATTCGGCCTTGCGACTGCCACAATCAGAGTGATTGGATTGGAAAGTTCTTGGAATGAAGGTAAGCACCGGGGATGCAGTGAACAAGCCTAGCCAAACATAGCCAAACTACATGCCGATAGCGCCAATGAAATCAGCTCAGTGCGACTGCGACCCTGGAGGCTGTTGCGGGCTTTGCCGGCAGCGGGTCAGCGCTTGGATTTTGCACTCATCACCACCATCATTCCCCCAGCCACCACTGGATACCTGCCAGTACAGCCAGGAACAGACAGCCAGTAGGAACACAATACAAGGGCACAGCCGTAGGTGAACCAACCAACAACAGCGAGCCCCAGCGAAGCAAAAGGAAGAATATGACACCATCCCATCAACCACTACAGTGAACCAGCATTTGCTTGTGAAATCGCTCGCCCCGCTGTACAATTCAGCGCTGCCACCGTCGCGGGAACCAATGAGGTGATGAGTAGCGACGGTCCCGGCGCTAAGAAAATGGCGCCCTATAGAGCTGGAGCGGCCGGAGAATGCGTGGCTGATAGGATGTGATGGGCGTCATGCGACCGCTGATAGCATCTTAGAGCATTTTAGAACTGAAAATCGCTGGTTCTGCGATGGGTGATGAGCGACTGTAGTGTTTGTAGTTAAGTTATACTGTTGGTCAGCCAGTAATAAGCTGATTTTGGCTGGTTCTGCCTGGGTGTACCTGTGGTTAGTGGTATCTACTGGCTTATGATCACCAACTATGGCCAATGATCTGCAGCTCAGCACTTCAGCGAATGGTTGTTGATGGAAAGCTGTTGCCAGGAGAAGGTCCGTGTAACCTTCAGTAAGGTGGTGATAACTTCGCCCTGAGAGGTGACCAAAGCTACACCACCAGTGCCACTGGCAGCCCAGAATTAGAAAGACCAACTGATCAACAAGAAGTGGCCGTGGCCAACATGACTTTGGCTTCAGAACCTTCATCCCCACATGCAAGATGTAGACGTGCAGATATCATGTTCAACCTGGCTATCCGTTTCAATTTCTGCATGGGATTATGGGCCGAACTCACCTCACCCACGCGCATACGCATCGACATTCTGCTGATGGGTGGTTCTACCTCTGTCATGGTAAAATCGATCCATTCAATGCTCAGTCGGCGTCTTTGTGCCTCTGCAGCTTCACAAAATCAGAGCGAGGCTGCACAACCGGAGAATGTGAATCGGATATCTTTCGCAGCTTTGATCAAGCTACGTGAGTAGCTGGCAGATGTGTCGGTAGATTCGAATCAAAGCTGGAGCCTTTCACAGCATCAACTTGGCGTCACCGCTTGAGGGTTCCATGCTTGAACAGGTGGGCCAATCATGCCGAGCCTGGAGGTGTCACACCCAGTTACTTTTCAACCATGTGTTCAGAACACAATGCAGTAGGCCAATGTCTTCATAGACCATCAACCATCAATGACTCGACATCGCCCTTTGCCGCGCTGATGTTGATCACGCCACCCAACTGAGATCACAACTTTCCACAGCCTGCAGTTTCCACCGGTGCAACGAGAACTCGCACCCGCAACTCGCCATGCTCACGTTGCAGCTGGGTAGCTCTGAATGGCCAAGGCCGAGCTGCTGGGCTGTCGTGCCATGGGTCGTGCCATGGGTCGTGCCATGTACCGTTCCAGCTGCGATTTCTGCTGACGAGGCCCCGTCCTTGCCGAGAACCGGTGATCGGAACTTGCGGGTGCCAAGCTCATGGGCGCAGGTGAAAGCCTTCTGCGTGTGGAAGTTTGCATGGTTGGTGCTTGGTTTCGCCAAGATGGTGCATCTGTCATCATTGGTTAAGAAGCGCAACCAGCCGCTCTTTTGACCGCCAGGCATCAGCTACTGCGAGCTGGGTAAATGATGTAAATGGCCAGCCGAGAGATTACCAACTTCGCAGTGCAAGTTGCAGTGTTTCAGTGCCACTTAAGATTTCCAACAATCTGCCATCATCTTCCAACCATTTCTATCCATTTCTGTGCAAGCTTTTGTCGTCCCTTCCTGCCGATGCTCGCTGATCAAGGTGGTATCTATATATAGATGCAATTGTTTAGATTCGTGCACCTAAATATATAGGCCTACATCTGTGTGTGTGACTCCACATGCGTATGTGCTAATATGTGTATGCATATCTGGAATCCTCTTTAGTCCTACAATATACACTAGGATGGCACCATTTGCAATATTTATACCATCATATCCTACCATGATGGTTGATTCGAGATATTTTGTTTGATATTGATGCATCTTTCTCTTTGATATTTTGGTCAATGTTGCTTTCATCGGCATCGTAATTCGTTATCTAGTTAGAAGCTACAATGATCATGAAACATAAGCCAATAACAACATTTAACAACTATACCAATGTTTTTTGCGCTAACTTGAGTGGCTCGTGGCTCCTTCTAGTCGTTTATGCATGATCTGCCTTCGTTCGCGCGAGCATTGATCGTTGGTGATCAGCATGCGGCGGCACTCTCAGGTGGACCTGGCAGCCAGCTTCCTGGTCCATCCGACGGCGAAGAGAAGTGCGGGGCGCAGCGGTTTCGGGGTGCGGGGAGGGCTGGGCAACACGTGGCATTTTTCATGTTGCCAGGGACATGCGCTTAAGCACTTGGGCAGTCTTTGGGCAGATTTTTGTCAGTTTCGCCTCTTTAAATGCTGGTTGGTGGGGAATATGCCTTACTTATGTCTTATGCTGTGCACGATCCCACCATGGAAAGTCAAATGTTGATGGGCCAGAACAGGAAAGACTGCCGGTAGCTCATGTCAGCAGAAAATATGACTGCAAGCTGGATTGCAGAAAAACCAGCCGGGGCAATCTATCTGTTTCTGCCGTTAAGTATGGAAATTGCAACAAAACTGTCACAAGCCATTATCCCAGAAATGATCGAAGTGGTTGATGGGAAAGCCTGCAGGAAACCCCTGTTTGCTGGTTGATTAAACCTATGGTTTTCCTGTAGGCTTTCACATGAACCAACCCAGTGATAAACCATGCTGACTTTGCTTGACTCTTCTCGTGCAGCCGCTGCTCAATGGTCACATGGATAGTTTTGGTGTATGCCCGAGCATGACTGGCCAATATCAAGCAACCATACCTCATGTGAAAATGGAGCAGTGAGCAATGATCACATTAATTTTTTGCATATCATCATTTTCAACCCTGACTGAGGTGATTGGAAAGAGCAAAAGGAGTTTTTGCTCGCCAAGGTGGGCAGAAGCCGGCCGTGGTTTCTCGTTCAAAACTCATGATCAAACATGGCTTATTAAGGATGGTTACCAATAATTAGATCCTTTTGGATGGTCCACATCGTCGTTGATCGCCACAAGAAGTGCATATGCTGCATGTGGCAGTGAGTCAAAACCCTGTACCCCTGGTTCCCCTATCATTAACCATTATTTTCCTTATTTTTGGTTGGTCACTATCCCCATTACTGGTTGGTTAATATTGACCCATAGCCATGTGGCTGTTTCTCCAAAGTTGCTACTCCGCTTTTGCATGTGATGCTCGAGTAGATGGATCACCATGTTGGTGGTTTTCCGAGGGCTTCCTGGAAGACGAAGTACAGGAAGCGCATTTGCGCTATATGACTGGCAAGGCCCCGCAGGACCCTCAGATCAGGCTGGAGGGCAAATTCTCATGGGATCAGTAGCCTTGAGACGGTTTCATTAATGGCATACCATGAGGCCGGAAATGGCCACCGCTGCTTGTTTCTGGGTAGTCAGACGTGATCCATTCCCCAAAAGAGATCCACCCCCCGCGCCCATCCGCATGCCTATCCGCATGCATTGTGTTCCAGGGATCAATTTTTTCACTTCGTTTCTTTGATCAGCGGTCCTCAGGGGGTTGAATATTGGGGAGCCGGGATTCTGGCCATTCACAACCAGCTGGGTGTTTCTCAAAATAGGGGACCCAAACATAGCTGGTTTGTTATTAAAAATTGGTTATTAATGGATGATTTGGGGGCATCCCTACTTTGAGAAACCACCAGCTTGCCATTAGCCACCCTCGAACCCAGGCCGTGGCCCCCGAAGCCCCTGAAGCCTGACCTGGAAGCGGTCCGGAAGCCCGCTGTGAGCGTCGGTTCTTCTTGTTGGGTGAGATTGGCTCATGGTAGGAATCGCATGGCGTGTGGGCCGGAAGGTTTTGGCTTTTCTATGGTTTGTTTGTAGGGAATTGTAGGGACACATCAGGCGTGGCTACATGCACTCAGACACACACGCATGCATGTTCATGCATATTTGATCATATTTGCAGGTATATCTAGAAATTGATTACGCCACCTGCGTAAAATACTGTGCATGTGCTTCGCCTGACGGTGATTCCTTGGGAAGGTCGGGTCCCAACGTTGATGCTCTGCCACATGAATTGTTGATGGTGGTCATTCACCCTTTCATGCACCCGCCAATTGTTGAGGGGTTACGCCTTGGATGGTGATGGCAAATTGCGCCATCGGCTGGGAAAGCCAGACTTTGCTCGGTGGAAATTGACGCAGACCTCGAACCATCCCCAAACTGGTCGTTTCTATAGGAGAACCATGGGGAAGCAGCACTTTAAAGGATGGTATCACGTGGCATCATGTTTGGCTCACACGGCCTAAGGGATTCCTGAAAGTCCAATGCGACTTCATCACGCAATGACCATCTGAAATCCTTCCCCGCTATGACTTCGTAACTTCTTGACGTGGGAACACCCGCTCACACATAGACCATCATAGACCCTCATAGACCCTCATAGACCATCACTGACCATCATAGACCTATTTGACATGGCCATTTATCTCCATATTATTTTGTGCCCCTGTGCCCACCACCGGAGGGTCTCCACCGTGCGCTGCCTGCCAAACGAGTTGCCCCGGAGAAGGCGGGTGGTAGTGGGTGAATGACCTGGGGCTAAGAACTGAAACCAATCAGCATAGTGACATTACTAACCACCATTAATTGACCATTATTGACATGGTATGAACCACTCTTAACCACTATTAATGATTGGTTAGTAGTTAACCTGATTGGTTAGTAGTTCACCTGATTGGTTAGTAGTTAGTATAGCTAAGCTAGTCAGAAGGTCACCTGATTGGTTAGTAGTTAGTATATATTAGTATAGCTAAGCTAGTCAGAAGGTCACCTGATTGGTTAGTAGTTAGTATATATTAGTATAGCTAAGCTAGTCAGAAGGTCACCTGATTGGTTAGTAGTTAGTATAGCTAAGCTAGTCAGAAGGTCACCTGATTGGTTAGTAGTTAACCATAGTTAGCCAGTTAACCTGATTGCTTATTGGTTACCTGATTGGTTAGCAGTTAGCTATTGGTTAGCTATACTGACTGGCCAGCTATGCTGATTGGGGTTACCGGGCAACGTTAAGCGATGCGCAGACAAAGAGCTGTGGAAGCTGAATGCAGTAACTCATTTAGTAGACAAATCGGTGTGAGGGACAAATCCAATCATGAACTATCAGCCGCTATGAATTAAGAGCCAAAGAATCGTCGGCAAGGTTGGCCCACGGTGGCAAGAGACGTTCTGCAGCACCAACGGCAACCAATCACTGGGCCATAAGCAAAAATTACAGACTGCCGTTTTGTAGGTAATCATTTCTCTGGCAGTGGCGCAACAGAAGCAAACATAGGCGCATTGACGGTTGATGGTTTAGGTTTAGGCGCCGCATTTAGGCGCACTGGGCAACGGCTGGTCGGTGGTGCACACATGCCTAGTTTGGTGAACGGGCATGTAGGAGTAGTTGCAGAGCAGATGAAAGCACCCATTCAACATGCATGCACATATGCACAAACTTTTACATGCTGCACACTGCATATTGAATCATATTGATACAATTTGATGCACATGTCAAGGGCTAGTCCATGGGAACCCCACTCAGCAGATGTTTGGGGAGGGTAGCTTATGTCCGTGACTCCAATGGTCATTGTGACTTGTGAAATTCCAGGTCAACACATGCCCCCACCCAGGAACCTCCTCAAAAAGATGAGGTTCTGGAAGAGGGCTCAGGCCCGGGGATGGCGGACCAGGGTGGAGATTTGAATCTCCATCAAATCATGTACGCCATGCCGAAACGATCTGTTAATGCTCAACGTTGATCTAGTTCGGCATGTTTGAAATATGTAGTTTGCCTTGTCATCTCAGGCAGATGGCGGATACAGGATGGGACACTGTTCAGGCAGGACATCTTAATTGTCACAAAGTTACAACCTTGTTTGATCGATCCAGCTTCAGGTCGCGACCCTGTACTGCCATGGTCACCAACCCACGATCCCCGAGGACTTGGCAGCTATCAGCGATTGTTCTGTTCACCATCGTTCCCGATTCAGCCAATTACCGGTATCCATGAACTCTTGATCACTGTCCACTTCTAACCGCTACTGATTGCCCTTAATCAATCATTTGCATCACTGACCATTACTGAGCACTACTGACCATTTTTGCACCAGGATTCAACCAGTGTGAAGCACTACTGACTGTTACTAAATGTTATTAATAAGCACTGATTGAACCATTCCTAATCACTCGTATCAATAATGATTATTTACAACAATCAGTAGTGCTATAATGGTTTTTGACACCTTTTGAACCATGATTGAACCACTCTTCTCTACCATTGCTCACCGTTCACTGCCAATGTGCCCACCGCAAGGCAGCAGTGGCAGTGGGATCCTGAGGGACCGCAGCTGACCATGTTAGACATGGCTAACCGTGGGTGCTGACCATGGTTGAGACTGTTGTGGTTAGCAGACAGGGAAATCAGGGAATAAACAGCAAAAATACCGGGAAGTCAATACAAACCGGGGAATAAACAACAATACCCGAGAGATACCAAAGCTATATTGGCAAACATTTCGGAAATTGCCAGCCACCATGAGACGTTTTTGGGGCGTTGAAAGACTTGTAGAGTTTCATGTCAGCCATGGATTTGTAGTAGTATGCTTTAGCTGCTTTTTGAGAAGATACGGGCGATGGTTGATGCAATGTGCTCCACACACATTTGTTCGGGCATTCCATCCCGCATTTCAGCACATTCAGGCTCATTTCAGGCGAGGCCACTTCTATTGGAATGTTTTTTCGCTGGGCATGCCATGTTTCTAGCCCGATGTTCGTTGAGGTGGCTCCAGCACCTCCTCTTCCTCCTCTTCGAGTGATGATGAAGACCCACCTGCAGCGGATCCTGATGAGGTAGCATTAGCCAGCCTGCAAGCGAAGAACAAGCAGAACCAGCAGAACCAGAAGACCGTGGTATCGCAGGCAGGCTACAGGCATCCAGCAGATTGGTTGGACCATGTTGGAACACTTTTTGGACCTTGAGGTTTTCTAGAAAGAGTGCCGTAGGTGATTCTTGTGACTGTTCATGCTTGGATGAACCAGGACGATGACATCAAGCTATCAAGCATGGTAGCGCAGAACCAGCAGAACCAGAAAACCGTGGTACCGCAGGCAGACTATGGGCGTCCAGCAGATTGGTTGGACCACTTTTTTGATGCATGCTGAAGTCTTGTAGAAAGTGCATCGGGTCATTCTTGTGATTCTTGTGACTGTTCCTTGGATGCACCAGGAAGACGACATAAAGCTGGCGAGCATGGTAGCGCCGAGCAAGCAGAACCAGCAGAATCAGCAGAAAACCGTGGTACCGCAGGCAGACTATGGGCTTCCAGCAGATTGGTTGGACCACCTTTTTTGATGCATGCTGAAGTTTTGTAGGCAGTGCATCGGGTCATTCTTGTGATTCTTGTGACTGTTCCTTGGGTGCACCAGGAAGATGACATAAAGCTGGCGAGCATGGTAGCGCCGAACAAGCAGAACCAGAAAACCGTGGTGCCGCAGGCAGACTATGGGCTTCCAGCAGATTGGTTGGACCACTTTTTTGATGCATGCTGAAGTCTTGTAGAAAGTGCATTAGGTTATTCTTGTGATTCTTGTGACTGTTCCTTGGATGCACCAGGAAGATGACATAAAGCTGGCGAGCATGGTAGCGCAGAACAAGCAGAACCAGCAGAACCAGAAAACCGTGGTACCGCAGGCAGACTATGGGCGTCCATCAGATCGGTTGGACCACTTTTTATTTTCTGACTACCCTTGTTTGCTCTGCAAAAAGAACTTAGGTGACGACAGGGGGAGGGACGATTTATGTCGTTGGATCCACTACTTGAGGATGACTACGGCCAACATATAGAGGCGAGGTGGAAATCACAGCCTAACCCATCAACTTCTGCACTATGTTGGTGATATTCCTCCACTGATAATGGGCATGCACTTGTCCAATTATGATGGTATCAAGGTGGAAGAGATTCATTTTCAAAGACGCGAGGATACATCCCAGGGATTGTGCACGATCACATTGTGTTCCTTGATGTCCTAGGCGGATTCGACTGGTCTAAGCCGTAAACATGGCGCGGCTGGCCTCGCATCAAAGTCGTTAGTCCCTCATAGGAGTGAGCAGCCACTTGTGGTGTTTTTTTTCCACTGAGCCTTGACCCCGAAGCCAGGAATTAATTGACTGATCATTATTGTTCACGCTGATGATGCTATGATGCTTCCAGCCACGATGTCTACTAACATCATTACCAGTGCATAATGAACGAGGATTGGCGAAGGATCTAAACAGGGCTTGGGAGTCACATACCAGCAGCATTAGCAGCTAAACATCATATACCATCACCAGTTATTATCATATACCAGTGCATCATAAACAAGTTTAGGATGCTATTCACATCCAACGCTACCATTACATCTTCCCAGTCCCAAGCCTTGACTGCGAGCTGCTGACCAGGCGGCCCCCAAGAAAGCTGCGACAGAGGACACGGGTCGCGCAAGAATCACACCGGGCGCCTGAGAACATGTCGGTAGGCTATCAGCACTCCCAATATCTCCAAATCAAATCGATGGTGGGATCACATGGGACTAGAAGCAGAAAATGAACACAAACCAAGAGACCACACGAAAGGGGAACTCTGTTTTTTGCAGTTGTGGTTTGCGGACACTTGCTTTGATCTTAGGCGGTGTGTGAAGGATATGGGCTTATTGGCATTATTTTTTGTTTCTCGTAGTATTTACACATGATTGGGTAATGGTTATTTAAGTGAAGAATGAAGATAATGATTGCTGAATGAGCAATGGTGCATAGAATCAATGATCATTCATCAGATGAGTAATGGCAAAATGATTGAACATCTGCCCTAAGAATCTTTGGGCTGTGCTATGGAGGGTTTCGGACCTGCATAGGAGGGTTCAGGACCAAGACCTCTGCCTCCGAGGGTCCCTGGGGATCTGGTGGGATGTGGTGCCTGGAAGGCGAGATCTCCAGGTCCCGGGGCTCAAGCTGATTTTAGGCATCAAACAATCATCATGTCATCATCAATAGGATGTTCAGTGATATTTGCCATCGAGATGATAAGATTCATTTTGAATGGTTCAGTTCACCTACCTTTAGGATTGAAGGGGGACAGGATGGCCAAAAAATACAGCAATCACCACCATCTAACCTCACTTGTGGTTCACTTCCATCCCATCCGCAGCAAGCTGCGGCAATGGTTCCTTTTTTCCTATGCCTCGAGGGCGTGGATATCGAGGACTGCCCGCAGCCGCTGTTTCGCTTGTGTGGGTCACGCTGCAGCTGGTGCAACATGGTTAGGTGTGCGTGCATGGATCTTGCTGCAACAAGCTTCGTCCGTAGTCTTGTGATTTTGGGGCTCAACAGCTAAGTGTGCCTTCGAGATGGTGCATTCATGCCCGTTGGTCGGCTTGGAGGATAGATGCAAGGGTAGCTTGACAAATTAAGGATCCTAAAATGGCGGTAACCCCCTAACTCCCAACTCCCCAAGTTACCGAAAAAAAATTAAAGGGACACCAAATGGTTGGAGGTACCCCACTTTAGAATCCATTCTATGCATGCAATGCATTGACATGATGTGTGTGGTGCACGTTTGTGTGAATTGCATTCCTAGGCATTTTGCAAACGCATTTGCCGGGCAGCGTCTTCAGTGCCTGTTGCGCCCAGAAGTTCCCGATGAACACTTTGTTTGCTGATGTTGATGCGTTCAGCGTGAGCTTTGAAGAGATGCAAAAGTATTTGCCCCTTATACTTGCATTCTTCGATGTTTCTCCAATGGGTTTCTTGTCTTTGACTTGGGCGAGTGTTCACTTTTGTGATGACCAACTACAGCAACATTAGCAATTTCTGTTGTGTGTTCTATGTGCTGCCCGGCCTTAGGTGAGTTTACCACTGGCTTCTTGGAACATGTGTTTATCAACCTCGACAACGACTGCGATGGCAAGCTCAGTCAGGGCAGGTTCTTGAAACAAAGGGTCAAATGGGCAAATTCAGAACCTTTGACAAAATATGTCATCTTACTCAGTGTGCAACATGGTAGGATGCAAAAGGTTTTGATTTTCGTATTCCGAACCTGTTCATGTGTACAGTTTGCAAGTTACAGCATTCTGCGTCATGGCAGCTTTTGCCGCCATTCAGGAAGCCTATACTCTTTTTGCTCTTCTCTCCTACGCCAGGAAGTATTGGAGAAAGAGTTTGTGTAAGAAAAATGCCACCCAGTAGCAATGTGTTTACATCTGCAGGGTTGGGTTTTTAACAATGCAGCTATGTTTAGGATTCAGCGGCGTTCACCATAGGGAACGTGTTCATGAAAAAATCATCAACCATGTGGTGATATCTCTCCATACTAAGGTGACCCAGGAAGCTGCTCAGCTTCAAGCCGTGATGAAGAAGAATCCGAAGAGATCCCGACCCAGCTGTACCAGGGCAGCCAAACAACAACCTCCAAAGGATGATGGTGAACCTGAATCAATGGTTTGCGAAATCTCTGATGATGAAACCGAGTTGCCCAAGAACACAGGCTAGCATGTATGACAAACCTTTCAACAATGTGATCTTGATGTTCGTTTAGTTTTTTCTTTAGACCCATGTGTTTGTTCTGTTACTCGTGCCATGTTCCCCCCGGAGGCATGGATGATGGGCCAACATCATCTTCGGCGCATGGCACGGGACTCCAAATCATTGCAAACATTGTCAATTTCAATTTCGCATGTGACCGCATGGAGTTAGAAACCTAATCATGGAAAGCAAGTTACTGGTCACCACCAAGGCGAGGATGATATTCCACCGGCTTTCGAGGACAACCCAGGCTCCCAAAGTAACCATGATATGCACATAGCAGATCAAATATCATTTATGTTTGCAATGGACATTCAACCCCTATTGTTGCCTTGGCAGGCTCCTCCGAGCTTGTGGCTACCGATGCTGTGGCAGGCTTGCAGTGTTTCTTAGAATCAGGATCCAACCAATCATTGATGTTTTGGCAGGCTCCTCTGAGCTTGTGGCTACCGATGCTGACACAGGCTTGCAGTGTTTCTTAGAATCAACTTCCAACAAATCATTGATGTTTTGGCAGGCTCCTCCGAGCTTGTGGCTACCGATGCTGTGGCAGGCTTGCAGTGTTTCTTAGAATCAGGATCCAACCAATCATTGATGTTTTGGCAGGCTCCTCTGAGCTTGTGGCTACCGATGCTGTGACAGGCTTGCAGTGTTTCTTAGAATCAACTTCCAACCAATCATTGATGTTTTGGCAGGCTCCTCTGAGCTTGTGGCTACCGATGCTGTGACAGGCTTGCAGTGTTTCTTAGAATCAACTTCCAACCAATCATTGCTGCTTTGGCAGGCTTCTCCGAGCTTGTGGCTACTGATGCTGACACAGGCTCCCAGTGGTTTATTAAATTTCCAACCGATCATTGCTGCTTTGGCAGGCTCCTCCGAGCTTGTGGCTACCGATGCTGTGGCAGGCTTGCAGTGTTTCTTAGAATCAACTTCCAACCGATCATTGTTGTTTTGGCAGGCTCCTCTGAGCTTGTGGCTACCGATGCTGTGGCAGGCTTGCAGTGTTTCTTAGAATCAACTTCCAACCGATCATTGTTGTTTTGGCAGGCTCCTCTGAGCTTGTGGCTACCGATGCTGTGGCAGGCTTGCAATGTTTCTTTCCACAAATTAGACTTGACATGCAACAGGACCCAATTCGTTGAAGCAGTGCACAAAATGCATCAATTATACACATATGCATGGTTTCAATCAATTGTATGTGCATGTTCACACGGCAGGTATGGAGCAGTTGCCCTCCGTGTTTGCAGGTTTGAGCTTGAAAGTTGACACAGGCTCTCAACAAGTGGTTCATGCTTCGTTCAACCAAAACGAAGTTTGGCAACCGAACCTGTTGCCTTAAAACGCATAACTGCTGACAGATTGCAGGCATGGATACTGGCATGGATGGGCTACATGCTGGAGGCCAACAGTGCTTGCCATGAATTCATTGAATGTGTGTGTGTGCATTGCAGGTGTACATGAACCGCCCCCTGAGTCTACATCAGCTTTGCCGGATGACACAGGCTCTCACTGTTTGAACCAATTTCAAACCAAACCTTCTATATATTGTATGAATCCCAAAGTTGAAGGCATGGATGAGCCACCCACTGGGTGTGCTGAGTCTGGGGAGTGGTTTCATCGATCGTACACTTTTGAGGATTGCATGCATCATCATATGCTAGGCGTGCCTAAGCCTACGGTGGAGCCTACCTCAGCCGTTGAAGGCACATGCAGTTTGAAGTCATACATATGCACAAATGCTTTCCATGACCCACGCAGGAAACACAAATGCTGCCGCCGAGTCTGGCAAAGCCCGGAGCTAAACTGGTGGTCCGCAGGAGTTCATGGACTGTACTTTGTACACCGCTCGCCGGCAGCAATTCAGGCTGCGAACGCTGCCTTATTCGATGAGGCAATGGCTGTTGTTGCTTGGAAACAGGTTGGGTGTTGATGAACTCCTGATTGGCAGGTGGTGCAAATTGATGACGATGATATTTCTTCAACATTGTCGCTGCGGAGTCCATGGGGCCAAGAAATCCAGGATCGACAATAGTTTTTGATTGCGCCCCTTGACATAAGCAATGAATAGCAATGCGCCCAATGCAAGGATCATGAAGTACCCGGCCCTGATGACCAGGTGGCTTTGCTCTCAGAACTAAAGGCTGCCACACTTGATTGGATTTTCATGCTCATAGGATCCAATGATTCAATAAGTCACATCTCCGATATGTTTGATCGAGAAAAAAAAAATATATATATGTGTGTGTGTGTGTCACGTCTATTCCTGTGTGACACCTGAGCGAGGCACAGACTGCGCAGCCGGCACACTTTGCTGAAGATCTGCCTGAGGACTCGGGTTTGGTGATGTGCTCAGAGTTTGTGCCAGCAGTTGGAATATATTCATTTCATCCTTTCCAATCTCTCACATGTCAATGTGCTCTGGGCTTCCCAATAAGGTTCCATAAAATCAAAGCTTCCAAACGGACAGTCTTCTGAGAAAGGGTTACCATTTCAGCTGACTCCGAGGCTACAGGTTGGGCAACAGGACCTGAAGCTGCTCACCTCTATGCCTACCCCTCATTTCGATCCATGTGTTTGTTTTCTGCAATCATGATGTACATATATGTAACTTCTTTGAAGCTTCCAACTCAACACCACCCAGGTGGAATCAATGTCAGCGGAGTGTGCAGAACCTGACAGCGCCCATGACGAGGCCTACATCAAATCAACAAGCCTTCGAAACTGCATGGTCTATATTGGTTCCTGTACCATATGCATATATATTTGTTTTCCACCATTGGAATCCAAAGCCAGCTATTGATCGAGCCTTTCTCCAGGTCAGTGAACCGGTGAACCATGATTCAAGAGTTGGACCCCCAGATTTATTTCTCAGCAGGCTGTCTCCGTCATCATGTTTGATTATCAGATCCGGACTCGTACTGAAGAAACCGAGGTCGAGAATCAACAGCTGAGTGGTGACAAGTCTACTCAGGACTGCCATCCAACTCACAACCTGTTTTATGTTTCAGGTCATGCTAGCCGTCCCCCAATCTTTCATATTGTTTCTAACTTGATGTCCGAAACCAGGCCTCCAGGGAGAAGTTGGAAGAAGCCCTGCGTCAGTTTGCAAATGGCCAGGCAAGGCATTAGTGTTTGGTTCACCTGGTCTCTTGACAATGTCTTGTGAGGCTCCATTTGGTGACAACGAGCTGTACAAAGTGGTCAAGGACGGCCAGCTACATGTCATGCGTGTAACAAGTCTCAAAGTGTTTCCACATGCCAGGACAGCTATGGCGCAGTGCTTGAGGCCATGATGGCGAAAAACATCCCGGTCATTGAGAACGGTGTCATCCACAGGTGCTTGGGGGTCATTGCTCCACACCTGACTCCCGACCAAGTGTTGCAGCGTGCACCTGGGGCATCGTCAGCGACTGAGGAGCTCTGCTGTGACCTGAGTCTTCATCCATTCATGCTCATGCGTGCACCAAACAAACGACAATGACAGAGAGGATACGTTAACTTATCGATTAACAATATATATGTACGGTTTATACTGCATGCGTGCATGTTATAAATTGAAAATTAACATGTTCCTCCCTCCTGCGGTATCATGGAACATATCTTTGACAAGGAAGTACATATCACATCTCGACAATTCATCGCGCATATACATCAATGGCATGACTTGTTCAGGAGCAGCAGGGTGACAACGAGCAGGGGAGCACCGCTTCGGTGGCCAACCAGCCGGGTCCTTCCTTGCAGAGCTGTTCAACTCTTAGGAAGCTGAAGCGGTTTTCTGAAAAGGATATCCCATCTACTGAGCAGGAACCCATCGAGATCAAAAAGCCTCGGGTTAGCAAGTACAACCCTGATGCGAAGGGAGAACCTGGCTTGGCTTTATGGTTCAAATGCAACAGTTGGCAGCCATGGAGGATCCACCAATTTATTCAGCACAAGGTGAAGACATTGGTAAGAAGAAGGGCCGAAAACCAAGAACACCCAAGAATCCAAGCAATACATCTAAGAAGACCAAAAAGACTTCTACCAAAAGGGGATCCAAAAAGCCCAGGGGTTCAAAGGATTCGAAGTCATCTGGGAAGTGCGTTGGGAAGTTCAAGAACTTGAAAAAGCTCAGGGGCGGGAAGGCAGGATGTTCCGAACCAGTGCCAGCACCAGCTGACTGTGTTGCCCAACATGACCTACCTGCTGCTCGACCTGCCCCTGCTGCTCGCCGTGCCCGTGCTGGACGCCCTGCC
>VSDK01010461.1:899865-944030 GCA_009767595.1 Symbiodinium kawagutii | reverse complement strand
GGCAACCACGGTGACCACCATGACACACCTGCTGATGATGGCGTGCGTCCTGATGACAACAACCAAGGTGCTCATGCTGATGACCAAGATCCCAGCCGAAAAGGACCAGTGCCACCCACTGAATATCCTGAACATCATGGTCCCCGCAGGGTGCCACCTCCTCATATCACAGCTCACCATGTGTACTCATCGGCCTACCGCAAGAACCAGGTCTATGGCGCAGAGTATGCTCGTGGAGCTGGGCAATTGGCAGCAATTGGTTTCCGAGAGAACGGCTGGGTGGATGACCTGTGTGGTGTGTTCCGTTCAGCTCCAAGGAAGAAGTCTGGAGACATCCCTGCACCAGAAGGTGATTGAACTTTTAATGTCAAGCCCGTATTCCACGCCTTTGCAGTGTGTTTTTAAACATTCTTGTAGGGCCAAAGTAGTCTGCCACAATTGGGTGGCATTGTTTGCAACCATGACTTCTTCCAACATGAAAGTGTTTCGTTGTAACATGAACGTCCAATCAATCGTGTTTGGCACTAGCGCCCCGGCACCCTTCAAATTGTTTTCTCAAGAAGGAGTCAAAGTTGCTACCTTTTGCTGGTAGGGTTGCAGTACAGCTGTTTGAAGAAGACCGGCTGTAGGGGATTACAAGTGCAAATCAAAAATGTAGCACTGGCCAGCTTTTGATGTACATTTGCAAAATCATGATGCATAATGCATGAGAACATTCAGCTGCATTGACCTATGGTACATCATGTTTTGGGGATGGGGTGCAAGAAACGTTATTTACAAGGAAATCTTTTTGGCTCTTTTGATTTAGACTCAGCCTCCGACCTGAAAAATGCCACGCAGGACTGAACAATGGGCTTCCCTGGTCCAACCTTGGCCAGCTTGATCGCTCAAGAGAGCTGTCCATGCAGTAGGCACTCATGTTCAACACAGGTTGTAACCCTTTGAAAATCATGAACCACATACCATTTACTGTATACAATCCCCGGTTGCAACCACTTCGTACAACTTGCAGGATCCATGACGAGATGGACTCTGATGATGACATGGATCAACGAGCTGTGAGGCCTTCTATGCAGCTTCCACGGATTCCCAGTGGCCCTGCCCGAAGAGGATTCGTGCCCTACAGACTGTGGCTGATAATGGACATGGTTGCTCGTGTTTCTTGACTCTTGGTATGGCATGCATGTATACGTTCATGATTTATGTGCACCATGAAAGCACAATGTGTCATCAAGATGTGACTGCGCAAAGCATGCAGTTTATCATCATGCAATATGCATATCAATCCCGATCCAAGCACATTTCCGATGGCGTGATTCAGTTTGCTTTTGATTGTTTCCTTCGGGGGTTCTTCAACTGAGGCTTTCGCCCCTCCTACTCACCAATATGTCAACCTGGACTTCTTTGCCGGCAAGTGTTCCATCTCCAAGGCTTTCAAGATGCATTCCTACCCCGTATGTGCACTGGACATCGAAATCGATGCCAGGGACGAAGCTTGTTACAATCAGGTCAATCAGTAGTATTCAATTATACATGCAATGGTGATTACTTGTCAACCATGCAGAGTTGAATGCAGTGTATTGAGTCATTAATTGAAGAGTTGCGAGGTATGTGCCATGTTGCACTTCAAACAATTGTGAAAAGCACCGTGGTACTACATTACAACCGAAGCTCCCGCTGTCAATACATGTGTAACTCCAGAAGCCTTGATGTGGGGGGATCAAAAACAACCTGACAGGTCATTGGCTGCCCCTGAAACCTTCTAACATTGCATGGATGCACTGAGGACATACTGTCGCCTTTGGGATTCATCCGCCACCTCTATGCCTGCATGCACTTGGCTAGAGGCGGACTGGCCTTTATGGGAGTGGTATGTTCATCATGGGTCACAATCAACAGAATCTGGGTTGCACACAGTGTAAGCAGCTGCTTGCGCCAGTGTCCTGCCAATGAATCTTTACGAGTCTTCATCTAAGGAGGGACGTCTGGTCGCTCAATGGAATGGCCGTTGGGGAATCAGAAGCTTGTCTTATCCTTCTTTTGAACAACATGCCTGCTGTGGGATGTGAAGGTGGTGTATTCAAACTGTTTGCGACCGGTAAGGCATTATCCTTCGGTCCAAAGAGCGAACCTCATGGTAGTGCGGGTTGGAACCTTATTTGTTGTCAAGTTGTCGATACATGGACAGGCTGTAGTGTGTGTGTGTGTGAGTATGCTGTTCAACTGAACAACGGCACTGCAGGTCGTTCTGCTTCTGATGGTGGTCATGTATCGTGGGGCCCATTGGGTCATTGAGAACCCGATGTCATCTTTAGTGCTGGGCTGAGTGACTGAATGGAAAGCAAACGGGTCACTGCAATCTCATGTGCTTTGCGTAACAAAAGTAGTGAGTAATGATCGTCAAATTGATGGAATCATTGGGGTTCATCAGTGCATGATCATTCATATGGTGGCTTCTCGAAATGGGGAACCCCCCAAAATGGTGGGTTTATCGTAATCATATTGATGATTCAGGTGTATCCATAGTTTGAGAAACATCCATAAAAGTGATTATGATCATTAGTATAAGCTTGTTTGGTTGACCCATATGCTTCTCGCCCGACTGAGATTGAACACGCTCCTCGGCTCCAAGAATTTCTCAACAGCCGAATCCACCACAAGGTCATTACGTGGCTTGGTATGTTTGGAGGGAAGACGCCAAAAAGCATTAAGCTTTTCTCTGACGACCCTTTCATTTTGCACCTCCGAAGGACTGCAAATGTTGTGGGATCATTGCTGAATGGGGGAGAGAAACAGCTTATCCCTGATCTGAGTTGATTTCAAACATCAAACGGACCACCAACCCCTTGTTCAGGTCTTCCATGGTTTTAATTTGGCCTTCTAAAGATTCAATCTGTTGATGGGTTTTGGTGAACGGTGTACCTTTGTATGATGGGATATCCACAAACGTGTCACTAGAGCTTTGCGCACAAGCACCCTCACACACACACACACACCCACACCCACACATTCACCGACACCTCTGCCTTTGTAGACTCGAAGTGTGCCTTGGCCGGCGCAGGACTCTGAAACGAAGCAAGTTCGAAAAGTCAAACACCACGGTCAAATACACCAATGGTGCAGGTGTGGAAAAGTTCAAGGGGTCTTCGCATCTTAAAGGTACACAAACCTATCCACCGCGATTTGGTCGAGCGGTGCCTAGATTGCATTGTATAGCTTCAAATGCATGAATAATGATAAAATCTAGAAGGTAAAAGGTTGGCAAAACAAATGTGTGCTCACCCATGCATGACAGTACCTGAAGCCTGGGTTATCAACGTGTTTGAACTTTGCATCTGAGGTGGTCGACGCATGGGACACCTATGCTGTGCGTTCTCCCCCGAACCTGCAGTGTTTGGACTACACCCAAGACCTGTGGGAAGATGCGCGGTTAGAGGAAGTTGAAGAGTGGCTGACACAGCATTTGCAGAGCAGGAGCTCGCGCCGTGGGAACATGTGGAGGACCACCGCATAAATGCACCGGTGTCAATGGCTTTTGCTTGGCAGCGTGGGTGCCACCCTTTAATTATGTTGCCCATGGTTTGTCGAGCTGGTTGTACCAGCTCAAACATGCCATTTAATTGAAACCATTCCATGAACCTTGGAATGCGCAGCGAACAGATTCCAGAGTGAAGCACCGGGGAAAATGATGATGCAGTTTCCAGTGGTCCCAGTGGACACTTACACATACATTTCCGAACATTATATAGATGTAAATGAGCATATGCATTCAGAACCAAATGGCACGTACATAGCTATTTGGATGAAAAAATATATACACATAAACTTCAATATTTACTGTATGTGTCAAACATAAAGTGTATATATAACATCCAATGGGACACTGCCTTTCTCACCAAAGTAAAGGTTGCTAGCTGCTGTTGTGCCTCCAACCGGTGACAGGGCATGGAATCCATTTGGAGCATCGAAGAGAATCACAGAGCCATGGGCAAACACCTTCCATCATAGAGCCTATCAAACCATGGGTCAACATCATATATATAATGAGTGTTGGGTTCCGCCATGATTATGGATGGGTTGGTGTTTGTTCCACCGAAAACAACAATAGCTGTTTTTGTGATGATTCTGCGTGTTTTTTTGCTGGCGTCGGATACCGTCGGATAGCGTCGGATGGACTAGGGTGGGGATCTCGTTTTACTATAAGATGAGATCTCCGGGCATCGGATGGCATCGGATAGGATTGGAGGGGCAGGGGCAGGCTCTGCGTCGGATGGCGTCGGATAGGCTAAGGTGGGGATCTCGTTTTACTATAGAATGAGATCTCCGGGCATCGGATAGCGTCAGATAGCATGGGATAGGAAAACCCTTGAATCACAGCATTGTTTTCGAGCCATTTGGGTTCGACCGCGCACTGTAAGAAACTGGGCGAAGGCTGGATTGTATGAAGCAGGAGCTCCAAGTCATCTCAATCATGATGTTTAGGTGATTTGTTTATTCTGTATTGGCTTCAGTCATAACAACTATGTGGTTTGACCAGGAGATCAAGTATACCCAAGCCACGGCAACGGTCATCAAAGAATTTTTTCAACGGCATCCTGGAGCACGGGAGGCCATATGCATGTCCACCTATGTGTGTGTGTGTGCACTCTCTCAACTCCGGGGCTTCATGGGGAACCACTTGTAGCCCTGCTCTTATTGAAGGCAATACCAATGTCCAGCGGCTTGGTGGTGCCTACAAAGCCTATGCCTCCTTCATCCGCTACTGTTGTGGATAGCCAGGACTGGATAGATTGGCAATAGAACACAGTTGAATATATATGTATGTTATATATATATAATATGTACATTATATATATATATATATTTATTTATTTATATATATATATATATTCATTTCTATGGTGCACCAATGGGTATGAGAAATGCTCACCCACATGTTAGCATACTGGGGTCCCCCTGAAGGACACTTTGGCTGATGCTGAAACCCTGCCAGCGACTGATTCGCAGCTGACCGAGTTGACCGAGGCACTGATTCAATGGTCCGCTCAAAGCTGCGCCTGGAAACGGAGCTGCTTTTGATAAATCCATATGGCTCCTGTTTGAATCATCATCATCATCATCATCATCATCATCATCATCATCATCATCACAATACTATGGAATGTAAGGATTCCTTGTGATTCCTGCTTGGGGGGGTCATCCTTGGAACTGATGTTACATGTAGAAAAAGTATGTTTGTGCATATGTACTCATATCATGTAATGCCATACCCATGAGTGCAACCATGATGCGTTACAACAGGGGTAGTAAGTACCATGTTCCAAATTGAAGACTTCGGTAACTGACTGTGTTCTCGCGAGGCCGTGCCATCACCTTTTCGCCTTGCTGAGCGTATGGACATTGCGGTGGAACATGATTCACAAATGTCCTTGTGCACGTGTCTTGGATTAATTGCTGGATTACTGCAAACATGCGAACACTACTCAATCCTGTTGGCTGGGTTACGGTTGGCCTAGCTGTAATGCATAACCTTGCCAACCCCTTGGGACTCCCTTGTTGACCCAAAATTGTCAAACAATAATGTGGCGACACCAATAATGTTTTGGGGTAGGGTTGTCAATATTTGGGGAAGGGTGTGCAAGACATAGAAGAACAAAATGAATCGCCATTCACTTTTGCCTAGGTCCATCTCACCTGCAGAAGCTTCCCCTGGAGATAGCCAGCCATCAGTGGTTGCCCTTCCATCAGCCCGACCACCAAACACAGCAAGCCAGCCGGTGAAGATGGAACCGCCGAATAAGAAGGCAAAAGGTGAACCAGCGAAACCTCCCAAGCTTTTGGCTGTGAAGCATCCCCACCACCACAAAAGTTGGATGCGCACGGCTCAGTGCACACTCCGCCGCCCAAATCTTTGAGCTTGGGGGCTTTTACACCAACTCCACCCAAGAAGCCCATGGCTCCACCGCCAGCACCACCAAGCAGTAAGATGGAACAATCCATCCCATCCATGGCAGCTCGACTTCGACAAGTGCCCATTCCCAAGCCTTCAGCAAAGGTGAAGCCGGAGTCCACTGTCCTGCCAAGTAAGGCCAAAGCTGCAGCCCCAACATTGCACAGCAAGAACGAACCACCAACACGCATGGTGATCGATTTAGTCGAGGATACTGCACCAATGCCCCATGATGCAAGCTTTGTTGCCGCCAAAATCAACAAAGAGTTGGAGCAAGAATATGACCGTCTCATCCAAGAAGAAACCACCAGTCTGAACGCTGACACAAAACCAAAGGTGACAGTTGCTGCAACAACACCAGCAGTGACAGCAACAGGCAGTGGGATTGCACCAACTCAGCGAAGGGCACCCCAAGCAACAGCTGCCGTGACAACACCGGCAGTGGCAGCAACAGGCAATGGAGCAACAGCTGCTGTGACAACACCGGCAGCGGCAACACCAGCTCAGCACTTGGCACCTCAAGCAACAGCGGCTGTGACAACACCGGCAGTGGCACCAACAGGCAATGGAGTAACAGCTGCTGTGACAACACCGGCAGCGGCAACACCAGCTCAGCACTTGGCACCTCAAGCAACAGCGGCTGTGACAACACCGGCAGTGGCACCAACAGGCAATGGAGTAACAGCTGCTGTGACAACACCGGCAGCGGCAACACCAGCTCAGCACTTGGCACCTCAAGCAACAGCGGCTGTGACAACACCGGCAGTGGCACCAACAGGCAATGGAGTAACAGCTGCTGTGACAACACCGGCAGCGGCAACACCAGCTCAGCACTTGGCACCTCAAGCAACAGCGGCTGTGACAACACCGGCAGTGGCACCAACAGGCAATGGAGTAACAGCTGCTGTGACAACACCGGCAGCGGCAACACCAGCTCAGCACTTGGCACCTCAAGCAACAGCGGCTGTGACAACACCGGCAGTGGCACCAACAGGCAATGGAGTAACAGCTGCTGTGACAACACCGGCAGCGGCAACACCAGCTCAGCACTTGGCACCTCAAGCAACAGCGGCTGTGACAACACCGGCAGTGGCACCAACAGGCAATGGAGTAACAGCTGCTGTGACAACACCGGCAGCGGCAACACCAGCTCAGCACTTGGCACCTCAAGCAACAGCGGCTGTGACAACACCGGCAGTGGCACCAACAGGCAATGGAGTAACAGCTGCTGTGACAACACCGGCAGCGGCAACACCAGCTCAGCACTTGGCACCTCAAGCAACAGCGGCTGTGACAACACCGGCAGTGGCACCAACAGGCAATGGAGTAACAGCTGCTGTGACAACACCGGCAGCGGCAACACCAGCTCAGCACTTGGCACCTCAAGCAACAGCGGCTGTGACAACACCGGCAGTGGCACCAACAGGCAATGGAGTAACAGCTGCTGTGACAACACCGGCAGCGGCAACACCAGCTCAGCACTTGGCACCTCAAGCAACAGCGGCTGTGACAACACCGGCAGTGGCACCAACAGGCAATGGAGTAACAGCTGCTGTGACAACACCGGCAGCGGCAACACCAGCTCAGCACTTGGCACCTCAAGCAACAGCTGCCGTGACAACACCGGCAGTGGCAGTGACAACCCCGGCAGTGGCAGCAACAGGCAATGGAGCAACAGCTGCTGTGACAAGACCGGCAGTGACAACAACAGCTAAGCCAGCATTATCAGAAGAACAGATTGCAGAACGCTTGTGCAAGTTGGATGATGCTGAGTTCGGAAAACGCATGGAAGCTGCAAAGAAGAGTCCTTTCATGAAACAGTATCTCCAAGAGATTTGTCCTGATGAACCAATTGAGTTTGGTGAATGCAATGACCTTGATGAGCTTGTGGCTTTTGAATTCTGGTGCCAAGAAAACCAGAAGCCTTTCCCCACTGCTCCTCGTGCTCCTGCATTGCACATCGCAGTGCCACCGCTACCTGGAAGAAAGGCTGCGCCCGCAGCCAAACCGACTTGGACAGACAATGCCCCCAAGGCCAATGCCCCTACCACCCTGGACATCCAAGTTCGTGGGAACGTACTTGGGGCTGCATGTATCATGCCATCATTTTGTGCACACATGTGCACACACATGAATGTGATGTGGAATCTCAGGACACCAACAATGGTTTTCAACCAACAAACCCTATCTGAGGCAACTCCAGTGACCTTTGCCGACTACAAGGAGCGACAAAAGCATTATGCAGGAATGAAGAGGCCGGAAAAAGCTGGCTTTTGGGATGGAAGAAATTCCCAGTCACAGACTATGTTTTTTGTTTCATATGTGTTATTCTCATGCGTCAAGCAACATGTTAAAAAAGTTCGATTTCATGGGCCAATCATCTCTTTTCATCATGATGATCAACGTGTTCCTTCCAAAACAATTGATGACATAGCTACGATTCAGCCCGCCATCCACTGGCCAGGCAGTTGTCAGCTGCTGACCCTCATGCCGAGCATGGCGTCCCTGAAGCAATCGTATCTGCATGGAAAGCAGCCGTGCAAAGCAAGTCCAAGAGTTCCAAGAATGCGTTGTTCACGGCATTCTTGAATTCTGGTAAGAATTGGGGGAAGTTGCTTGGTTGAAACATACTAGGGGTACATCAAGATCTTATTCCTATAATGTACATACTCTATATATATATATATTAATGTAAGGGTACAACATATCACAACTATTGTTTTTAACTATTAGCTAGGGGGGGTTCCTGGATCAAGAACCAATATAGGGCTAGTGGAATCAGATGGTGCAATAACACAATATCACCATGACTCAACACTAGGGTGCCCTAGGGTAAAACATAGTTGCGGGGTGCCCTCCAGGTAAAAACAACATGTTGTTTTTATCCTTACGCCAGTTTCAAACACGTTAACACCATCCACAAACAGTGCCATTATCTTCATTCTGACCACATCCGAGGCTGCACATCAACCATTCCAGGAGCCGAGCTGAAAAGAGCACAGGTCAGACTCACTATGGTCATGGCCTGAGCCACGGCAACGTTCCAAACGGTAATGCTGTAAATTCAATCAGCGGGTTGTATCATCCAAAACCCAGGGGTAAACACAAAGTCATTGTGCTTGACACTTAGGATGGCGTACTCGGGCTCAGCTGATGGATCTTCATGGCCAGAATACCTCTGTGGTTGATTCCATCATCGATCGAAAGATTGAAAAGGGGGAGTTCAAAGAGCATCCTGATTGTCCAGATGAGGAAGCGGCAACTCTTTACTATGTTCTGGTAAACCTCGGCCACCTGCAAGAAGATGAGGTGAAAGAAAAGGTCGATGTATCGGCAGGTATTGCCATCGGTTTGGGAACCGAGGCTGGTCAGCTGATTCAAATTACGATCATGTGTGTGTGAATTATTTCCCATGGATCATCATACATATGCATTGATTTGGATACCCGGTGCATTGTACAAAACTGCAGCTATGCATATGTCCATGCATGTAAACAACAAAGCCCATAGCAACCCTACGTTTGATAATTGTTTGCCCACTTTAACCCCTAGCATCTACTAGTCAAAGTAAATGATACCCGCCCCTTAATGAATCAAACTGCTCTTGCACAGGCCGCCATGGACATGGGCAATCCTGAGTCTACTCAGATGCTGCTCCACAACGGCACGAATCTTCCAAGGGCATTGCAGCTGTCTAATCGAAGGGGCAGTGGCCACGGTGGAGGTGAAAGTGATGGGGCTTCTGTTGGTGCTCGTACCCCCAATGCAGCGGCCCCAAGCACCCCAGTGGTTGGTGATGGAAAAGGTCTTCCTCGTGGTGAGGGGGATGCGCCTCAGGGTGTGGAGAAAGAGACCAAGGAACCCAAGGAACCCAAGCGTAGAAGGAATCTCAGCTAGACATAGCATATCAAAGCAATATAACACCAATGGTGCCATGGATCTTTGTGATTGTTTTTGCATATGGCCCAAACCATGTTTGTAGCCTGAGGACAGCAGAAATGCCGACAGAACCACTGCCAGCGGCTGCGTGGTTGGTGCAACGGCTTACTGGTGACCTGCAGAGTGCAAAGATGTGGCCTGTGAAACTTCAAGGTGTTAAACACCAGGAAGCGCTGAGCATCTCAATCGCAATCATCTTTAGCTGCGCCCTCCCATCCACAATAATAATGGAACCCTTACACACGCATATATGTAAATGAATCTCACATTATGGTATATGGATCCCCTTTACATACATGTAGAAAGTACAAATCGAACTAGTTTTTCCAGTTGTGCTTCAGGTAAATCCATGACGGCCCATGCGGAAGAGCTGGAGAAATCTTACTTCCAGCTCACTGGCTTCATTGCCCAGGACTTGGGTTCCGAACTGAGCTCTGGGAAGTCTTCGAAAAACATTGACCTTGACAAGCAACAACAGAAAACAACATATAACATCACCACGGCGATGGAGAGAGAGAGATCATCATCATCATCATAATAATCATCATCATCATCATCAGAATCATCATCATCATCAGAATCATCATCATCATCATCATCATCATCATCATCATCATTTCTCCATCAACAACAATCACAATCTAATTTTCCCTTGATTCTGTGCAGGACCCAGCCACTGTTGATCAAACAGCCCTCGATGCTGCCAACAAGCTGGCATCCCAGCGTATGGCAATGTACAAGGAAGACAACTCGACTGCTACGAAAGTGACCAAGAAACCTAGCACCCGTGGAAAAGGTGAAGGTTCAAAGGAGGCCATCGGAGTTTATCCGGGGTGAATGGATGACAGCTTACGGTATGATTGATTGAATCTATGTATGCAATTTGTTTATCACCATGTATCACCCAATAGTGTGAGATCACCCTTATGAAGTGCTGGCATGTCATAAGTATTATATGTAACTCCTCAAGCCATCATTTGGTATCGCTCTGAATCCTTTCATCACCACAGCTACCCTGGCTACCAGCTTTCCTGACGAGGCGGAAGAGGCGCCTGCTGAGACACCTGCACGCCGTGTGCGTGGCAAGAGAGCCGCGTGAGATCTGCAATTTCCCGACTTTGTTCCCATTCTGGCAATGACCATATATATAAAGAAACACCTACATATTAGCACCATTTTTGATGATAATACCATATATAAAGAAGCACCTACAACATGGTGCTACACACGGATGGGAAGTTGGCTCATCGCTTGGCAGTGTGCGATTGAGTTTTTCTAAAAACTTGATCCAATGCGATCTGTTCGCATTTCAATCTTTTGCGGGGTATCTATAGGTCAACAACCTACTCTAGGTTGCTGATGGGAAGATGCGTGCACAACACGCGTCAACTTCAGGTTGCGAATGCAACGAAGCAGGGCAGCGGTCATGGTGCAAAAATGATTTGCTGTTTGGAGCAGCCTGATTGCCGTTTCAGAAAACAGATTCCCCTAATACCTTGACAAACTATAGCTGTCAATATGCTCCGCATCGGCTATCAACACTTGGGAATGTGCTGTTTAGTGGGATATGGTCCTTGTAACACAAACGATTTGTCCCCTATGCGCAGGACATGGTTACCATTTGCGTGTGATTGCGAAAAACTCCAAGAAGGACAGGCCGTGGAAACTCCAGCTATGCTTTGTGAACAATGTGAGCACCAAGAAAGTATAGCAACAATATGCAACAATGGTTGATTATCAAAAAAATGATTGATTAGTGTTCAACTGGTGGTTGCACTTTTGGTTTGGATAGCTCTCTAGCCCTGATGGCTGCAACCCCTCTTGCCTTTCCAGCTTCGAGGAAGAACCATCGAGCTCATCTGGGCCTCAGCATCTACTTCCATACGTGCCCCCTCACATTTTGGCCGCAAAGGCCAAAGCCAAGCAGAAGGTTCAACCGCCAGAATTTTCTGACTTACTTGTGGAAAATTTTGCCACGGGTGTGTCAAGTGGTGCCAAGGTGCCTTTGTCAAACCAAACTTCCCAAAATTATCCTTTGCGTGCGTTGTTTTGAAACAACCTATGGGAACCACAAGAGGCATACCAAATCATCACTCGTATGTTTGTTTCCCAATATTTGATATGGGACTGTCATGGGGCAATATGTTGGGCACTGACTCCCTGCAGGTGCAGCTTGCGGCTTCATCGGCATTAAAGTGGTGCTTGAATAGCGGGGGACAAGTCAACGATGATGACATGGTAAAGCATTGCGGGCCTGGGAACTGAAGGCAAGCATTCTTCTAACATCGAACGCGACTTCCATTCACTTTTGGGGCAGCTTAGCCGTCGCATGGGTGCCAGAATCTCGACCGTCCAAGCGAGGACACAAGTTCCCCCCTCTCAATGCATGAATTCCACAATATGACAAAAACATAGGAACCCTTCATATGTTCAATGATTCTATTTCCCATGTGACCGTAATCTGGGTTTATAAAACCATGATTTACTGTCATGCACAAATTTAAAGTTTATATGCTATTTGATGTTCACTAAAAATGATTTTAATGACCCATAGCAGTGTATGATATGGCTGTGACATGTCATGCAAAATTTGTTACCTTTACTACCCTTTTGTTTCACACTCTGGCGTGGCCTCCAAAACCGCCGGAGGATGTATGACCATGCAGCTGCCAGAATTTCATGGCAATCTGTACCGGTGCTGTTTCCGGACGATCTGGCTACAGCGCTTTACGCACGGGGCGAAGAAACATTCAAACGGTTCTTCTTGGGCGACGTTGATGCTGCTGCATTTTGGACCCACTGCCAAGATCGATGCAAGTGGTTCAAGGATCATCCGTTCCAGTTTTCGCGCTGGGACCGGTTGGTTCCTTTCACTCTGTATGGAGACGATGTGCAATGCTATCGGAATTCTGAAATTGGCACAGTTTCGATAATTGGTTGGTGTTCGGACTTTGGCTATGCAAATAGCACATTGCTGCGCTACTTCCCGATCTGTGTGTATTCCGAGCATGTCAGCACAGAGTTCACGCACGAGGACATCATGAAGTCGGTGACGGAGAGGATTCGAATGATGGTGGACCCGCAGTACGTGCATGATTGGTCCGCAACTGGATGGTCCTTTATTTTCAGCCACATTGCGGGTGATCTGAAGTGGATCCGGGATCACTATGGTTTGTTCAATTTTTCTGCTAATGACTGTTGCAGTCTTTGCGCAGCAGTCAAGAGTGATCCGGATCCATCGTGGACAATCGCTGATTTCAGGCCAACAGCAAAACATGTGGGAAGCGCTCCCGAACTGGGAAGATTCCATGAATCTCCTTCTGTTGTGTTTAGTCTTCCTGGGGCAGATGTAACGCGAGTTGTCCACGATTGCATGCACTCGCAGTTTCTTGGCACCGGCAAGGTGTCCAATGGGTCTGGAATAGTGTATCTGTGCGAAAGTTCATTCTGGAATCCATTTCAACCTTCAGGGCAGTACCCTGATGCATTGCAAGAGAGCTTGCGACTGGCGCACCAAGATTTTCTTGCTTGGAGGAAGTCTTTGCGCCTGGATGTCACACAGCCACGCTTTACATGTGCTCGCTTGTCAAGGAAAGGGCGGCAGAGTTACGCGTGTTTGTCCTGCAAGGCAGCTCCATCCAAGGCCATTGCTATGTGGGTTGCAGAACGATCAGTTGAACATGCACAACGCGAAGGGGCTACTGAAATGGATCAGCTCGTCGCCACCTGCTTGAAATCATACGCTATGTCATTGGAGATTATGGATTCAGCTGAGCTGATTATGACTGAATTTGAAGCGGAAAGGTTTTACGAGCTTTGCCTCACACACCTCCAGACATTCGCTGTGCTCAACAAGAGGTCCCGGGCTTTGGTGGGAAGACAGCCAATTGGAAAAAACTTGTGGCTTTTGATACCCAAGCACCACTACTTGTTCCATTGTGCAAGCAGGGTCCGACAGGAACGAATCAACCCCAGATCTCAAGCTCTTTTTGCCGGAGAGGACTTTGTGGGCAGAATCAGCCGCATAGCACGTGTGTGCCATAGATCTACTGTATCACAGCGGGTACTTCAAAGATACCTTGTGCTGTTGCATATGCAGCTACGCCGTGGCTTCAAGAACTGAGAAAAAACAGCTGTGGTGTGGGTGTGTGTGCGTATATGTGGTTGAATGCTAGCTGTTCACCATGTTCCAGCCATTCAACTATCCATCCAGAACCCATTAAATGCCACACTCGCCAGCCATTGACCTGAGATTCCCTGCTTGAAACGAAGGTGTACTCTTTCAACGCATTTGTGTTTGAGCCAAGCGGCCAAGTGATGCCCGGGGACCTGCTGGGGAGATCCCCATATCCCTAAGTGAGATCCCCAGATCCCGCCCTGGAATCTCATGGTTTCGTGGCGACATCCCAGAAATCTCCCGACGTTCCAGTGAGATCCCCGATCCTTAGGGTGAATGATTTATGCTGTCAACTAATGATCATCTGATATCTTGATAACTCGCCAAGATTGCGACAAGCTCAAAAAACATGCACACTATCAACGAGCCACAATCAACCTTTCAATGACCAGAATATGTCACAACTAACATGCAAGTAACATCAATCATCAACATACAATTACCATTTACATTGACAGACAATGAACATACATGAACCCTTAACATCAGTTTTCATCAACCAGCGTTGCTAAGGGTTGGTGAATCTTCAAGCGACGGCTCCAGGAAGTCACCTCCAGCTCCTCGTCCTCGAGTTCCTCGTCCTCGAGCGAAGGTGCCAACCGGTGACTGAGCTGGCGACCGTGGTGGTCAGATGGGTGGTATGTGACTGGCCGGTGGCTGAGCTTAGGAGCCAGGGGTATCCCTATAGCCTTTCAAAGGAAGGGCTAAGATGGGCTAAGGAGCTGCAAGGAGTGGTGTAACCAAATGGCATGTGATGCTTCAGGGGATGGTGTTGAATGATGGTGAATGTGTTGGGGATCTAATGGTGCAAGAAGAGCAACAACAAAAACAACGTTTTCAGTGAGTGGTGCTCAATCACGGTTCAGGCAGCGAAAACTTTGGTGCATCATTTTGAGTAAGTGAGCCTGCTCACGTAGTAGTGTAAACAAGCATCCATTGTAAACGTGCATTCAGGGCAGAGACAACTCGCGCTGCAAACAAGTCGACCGTGTTCCTTGTCCTCAACAAAGCGGAGGGGATGTGCTCAACCATGAGAAGTGCCATACTCCTTTGTTGGGTGATGATCGCCCGGGGTGCAAACTGTTGCAAGCCGGTCATTTGTCATCTAGCATTGGGATCCTGGAAGGAACAATGCAGTTGCTGTGCCTTTATTTCTTGGTGGGACCTGTGTAGATGGAATACATACCGTACATTACACACAAAAAACAGGCATAGTACTACAGTATATAAATGCGACCGAGCGCACCGATACACACAAAGACACGTTTGCTCATATGAAGTGTTACGTTTTTTTTTTAATCATCATCTCCCACACACACATATATGTATATATATGTATGTATGCGTGTATTTGGTGCTGTTGTTTGCTCAGCATCATCCATTTATTCACAACCGCTGCAGTAGCCATTCTGAACGAATACCAACCAATGGTCACCAGAATGATAGATCCACTCTTATTATCACTATTCCTATGAATTACTATTTTAGATCAGCAGTGGCATGATCAAGATAGTGCGAACTAAACACAACACCTAAAACATATTCAACATAAACATGCTCAATATATCTAAATATTCAGCAGAAGTACATAAAAATGCTAAATGTTCAGCAGAAGTAGTGACCATCTTCGCATAAAAATTCCCCCGCTGTTCAGGGCTCATGTACAGTATCCCAACGTCCGGGCGCAGGTGAAGAGGTGGCACCTGCCAAGGCGACGGAGACATCCACAGGACCCGGTGTGGAGCTCTTGCCGGGGGTAGCGGTGTGCGGGGCCATGGATGGTGGTTAGCAGAGTGGCTGTTGACATTCGTGGTTGCTTGTTGATAGTTTGATTGTTCATAGTGGTTGGTTGATGGTTAGTTTATAGTTGATGGTTGTTGACATTAGTGGTTCATAGTGGTTAGTTGTTCATAGTTGATGATTGTGAAGTAGTTGATTGTTGATGGTGATTGTTGATACTTGTTGGCAGTGGATTCAGGCTGCCAAAAAACCAATTCGCAGAGAGCAACGCTTTGATGATCATGACTCATGAATGAGCAATAGCACGGTGCTATGGGTATAACGAAGAGAAGATGCTATATCAAAAAGACTGGTCTCATCCATAGTCATTGCTCGTTATACACGGGTAGGATGCTCGGTCAAGATGACCATCATATTCTTGTGATTTCTTGTCTCTGGATCAAGCGAACAAGCAGTAAGTAGCTCACTTGCTGCCGATTTTGGATGGCTTGGGTAATGTTTTCAGAAAAGTCTGGTGGGCATGTAGGGTAGGTGTGGTTTTGTACAGCTTCATGACTTTGGCAGGCCGTAGCGGCCGTAGCTGTAGCACACCCTGGGCAAGGGTTCCACCAAATTCCAACTGGACAGCTGCGTACCCGGGTCGCATATGATGTTTCTACTTCCAATTTCTTGATTGAACGGTCACTTTTTTTTGGTAAACTCACCATTTGCATAGTGGATGACGCTATCTCAATAGCAGTTTGATTATTCCCAACCATCCACAAGATCGATCAACTCAGTGCAAATGATGGGTTTACCCAACAAACTGCGAAGCATAGTGGATGCATTAGTTCAGGGCATGGGGCCGAAGGCTCGCTTTTAGCCCTTGGCTAAACTCACAGATAAGGCGATGGAGAGAGAGAGAGAGAGATAGTGGATGACTTCTTTGTTCCCCAGCCATCACCTTACAAGGCAAGTTCCGTGGTTGTGGGTCCAAACCCTGTACCCCTGGTTCCCTTATCATCGACCATTGTTTTCCCTATAGGTTGTTAGTTATTATCCCCCATTTTTGATGGTTGATATTGACCCATAGCCATATATAGTTGGTATATCCACTACTGTTGTTGGTTATTATCCCTTATTGTTAACCATTAACCAGCTAATAATGGTGGTTGATAACCAATAATGGTGGTTGATATTGACCTATAGCCACAAAATGTTCAGCCTGAGGCTTTGCCCACCGGCCGGTGGCCGTTGCCAAGCCGCAGCGCTACGCCAGGAGTTCCGGCGCCGGCGCAGCCGGGCTTCACCTTCCGCAGTGATGCGGAGCTGTGGCCACCGGGGGCCTACCAGGCGGGCGATCGCAGTGGATGGTGGATGGGAGTTCTACGAGACCAAGTCTTAGCCAAGAACTGGGAAAAAGGCAATCAAACCAAACAATCATGAACAGCGCCCTGGTTGGATCAGCGTGATGGGGGTGACAGAAATTCTACTGGAGTTCTACTGGACCAACATGAACATTTTTCTGATTGGATTTGAGTGAAGTTTGCCACCTGGTTGGTGATGACACAAGAAATGCCTGGTTGAGAATCCATTGTGGTTGATTTTTTCTTCAGGCACGGCCCATGCTTCCCGCACAGAGAAGGCAGTTGAGGCGTGGCCATCTTGGAAGTTGATGCCTGCTTGAGACCATGATGTTGGGCCCAAGTGTGATCCAGATGTTGGGGGCGGTATAGCCTTGTAGAAAGCAGTGCGCCGGTGGTGCAGCTTTGATGCTATTGCAAGATCTGCTGGCTTGTGTTCGATAATGGTTCATACTGGTTCTTGTGCATTATTGGGCACGGATCCCAGAAACTAGATGAAACTGTTCCTGCACAACTGGAGGTGGAGCATTTTTTGGGCAAGTGGATGCACCAGCCACTAACTAACGCACGATTTCTTCCACCGGTGGGTGCCCATTCTGAGCCCAGCATTTGTGCTGATGAACTTGCCACACCAGTCATGTTGAAGGTTCTATTTGGTCACCATCTCATCAGAGTTAGTGTCATCAGATGCAAATACATCGTTATAGGTTACAAGTCATAATCATGTTCATCATCATTTTCATTTTAAAATAGATTGAACATTTTCATATTCAGATATATTTATTAAACATGCGCTGCAACCGTGGCCAGGAGAGCCACACAAGAACTGAGAGTCTGCTACCAAGAGTGCCAGCAGGACATCTCTGACCTGAAGGCGTCTCAAGGGTTGCAAGGCGGCTGTCACAATCTATGGTCGTCATGGTTGGTGTCGTCGTGACTGTCAGCAATGGTGCTGCACAGGTAGGTTGGATCAGCCCCCTCCACCAACAACAACAGCAATAACAACACATAACAACAACACTGCCAACAGCAAATACCGAAGATCTGTACAACCATCAACTTACATAGATATTCAATGTCTAAGCAATCAATCTAAACATGTATCAATTTTTAAATTTGTTTATATCATGATAACAGTACATCAATTTATCTAATTACTACGGGGCAGATGGAACCTACTTGCCTCGGAGGTTCCTGCACCTATGGCGGCCCTACCCTTTGTCGCGAGGTCAAAGCTGCGGCCTATCGTCGCGCCTGCGCAGGTGGGAGGATGTTTGGAAGCTGTGTCCGGAAAGGAGGTTTCTCAAGCCATAGGGAACCCCAGAAATGGGTGGTTGAGTACTGCTAATGGTTGGTGGTTTGTCATGACATGGGGGTTTAGAATGGTTAGCACTATAGGGATTAATAGATTAATGGATAATCAGCAGCAAAGATTGTGAGATATATCGGTTTCTGAACTTCGGGAGCCCCCAAAAATGGGTGGTTGATTGCTACAATTGGTTTTTAAATGATTTTAAGAACACCCAAAAATGATGCTATCTACTATGTCACCAACAAACGGCAGGTGCCACACCCGGAGAGAGACAGAGAGAGAGAGAGAGTAGCCAGCATTCATAGGGAAGCCACCAATTTTTTGTGCACACCATTATTCGACGAACGCACATTGGGATACTAGAATTGAAAGACTTTTGATGGAACTAGTTTGCGGAAATTCTCGCTCATTTACTTCCACACGGCCAGAATTTTCCAAGGCATGAGACTGAGCTCGAAAGAATTCGACAGACCATGCCGAATCAGCACCTGAGCCATATCACCAGCATGCAGAATGCCCGGATGTTGTTTTTGTAATGTTGGTGGTTGCTGGTGCGATATCCCCAGTCCCAGTCCTCTTTGTATTGATTTTGATGCTGTCATCAACTGATAAAATGGTACAAGCCGCATCGCCCCAAGGGGATTTTCGTGTCGCACCTTTTTTCCCATGTTTTAGGAAGCTTAGCTTTCCCTTACAAGCAAGCCGCGACGGACAAGAGTTTGGCTCAGAGCATCCAGGTGAAACGGACATTCCAACCGTGGGAGCCATGCATTTTGGACTCGTGGATGAGATCATCGTCCCCAGCTGCATCGTCGGCCTGATCGCCGCTCTGGTGCAATTTTTGATCATCAAAAAGATCTCCTTGGATCCGGAGAAGCAGGAACTCTCCACTTCACTGACAGGCGAAGTGCCTGAAAAGTTGGTCCCGGAGATTTATGCGAAGATCATGGATGGTGCCATCCAGTTTTTGAAGGTGGAGTATGCAATTTGCTGCCTCTTCTGCTTGGCCTTCTCCCTGGTGATCTACTGGTTGGTGTCCTGGGGCACCCACAGTTCCACACAAGGAGCCCTGACCGCCGGCGCTTTCTTGACGGGTGCCTTCACTTCCATGTTGTGTGGCTTCCTTGGGATGATGATTGCCACCTATTCCAACGCCCGCACCACCTTGGCATGCGCCAAGAAGGGCTACACCGAAGGCTTCAACACGGCCTTCCGTGGAGGAAGTGTCATGGGCTACGCCTTGTGCTCCCTGGGTGTGCTGGTCTTGTGGGTGCTGCTGACCTTCTACCGCACGGTCTACGGAGATCCTGTTCGACTGCGCGGCGGGCTACGGCTTGGGCGGCAGCACTGTGGCCATGTTCGGCCGCGTGGGGGGTGGCATCTACACCAAGGCCGCCGATGTTGGCGCGGACCTCTGCGGCAAGGTCGTGGCCGGCTTGGATGAGGACGATCCCAACAACCCCGCCACCATTGCGGACAACGTGGGCGACAACGTGGGTCACCTGACCGCGCTTTTGTTAGTCTTGATGTTTGGTCTCGCATGGGGATGCCTTGAGAAAGGTAAGAATGTGAAACCATGTGAAACCTGAACCTTTGTTAAGCCTATGACCGGATGCTCTGCCAAGTGACCCATGATCGAATGACACCTCCAAGACATGGTGAGGTGGCTGTGGGTCAGTTCACCCTTAGTCCCCCTGGTTCCCTCATCATTAACCATTGTTTTCCCTATAGATTTGTTGGATGTGCCCCATGAGTTGCTTGATTTAAAGCCCTGACCCATAGCCGTAGTTAGTATATCCCCTACAACTGTTAGTGAACTCATCCCCTATTCTTAACCAGCTAAACCAGCTATGAAATTGGTTGGTTAACTGCTTGACCCATAGCCATATGTATAGTTAGTATATCGGTCTATCCCCTACAACTGCTATTAACCAGCTATTCACCAGCTATTATTGGTTGGTCAATTGCTTGATTATCTTGATTTAAAGCCTTGACCCGGTCGCTCGCCAGGTGACATCGCCGGTATGGGCGCCGACCTCTTCGGTTCCTTCGCCGAGAGCACCTGCGCCGCCTTGGTCATTGCAGCCGCGGCCGTGGAGGGACCCAACCACACCTTGGCAGCCGCCGGCTGGGTGACGCGGCGGTACACTGTGCTGCGGGGTAGGTCTGCCATACCTTTGGGACCCCGGGGACCCCTCGCCAGGTCTTTCCCCATCTTTGCCCGAGGAAATCCATCATTTAGGGCCATTTTAGGCCCTGAAGGACATGGAAATCCATCATGGCCAACTTGTTTGAAAAGATGAACTCGGCTGTGTTTGCAACATTTTGCTACTGGACATCCTATTCCCAAGTATGGGCCATCACTGACCGTCATTAAACCACCATCATCGTCAACATTTGAAATTTGTCCACCATCATTAGCCACTATAGTAATTCTGCCCGTCAACTATTGATCCATCCTGAAACCATCATTATCATTCAAGATCTTGTCAAGATCAACTTCTCCATCATTATCCACCATGATTCAACCATCATTAGCCATCATCAAACCATCATTTTCCACCATGATTCGGCCATGATCAAGCCATCATTGAACCATCAAAATCATGATCATTAAGCACAAGTAGCCATTCTCAGCCATCATCAGCCACCATCATTTCCTCAGCCATGTGCCACCATCAGCCACCATCAGCCAGCATCCACCGGTCCCGGCCCAGGACGCCATGCTGTTCCCAGTGGCCATCAGCGCGGCCGGCATCGTGATCTGCATCCTGTGCGGCTTCGTGGCCACCAACGTTGCGCCTGTGAAGGTCGAGGAAGACATCGAGCGAGTGCTGAAGGCCGTGGGGTGCGGTGGGGAGATGCGATTCGTCCAGGTCGCCAAGGGGAGATGTTGGAGGATGATGGATGAGAATGGTGGCAATATGTGTTGTGGATGATTGGTAATGATGGATGGATGATGGATCAGGATGATGGATGATGGGGGGTTGGCGTTGGTTGGTATAACGTTGGGATGGATGATGATGTGGACAATCGCCCGATTCAATGGGATGCTATGGGGCTTTTCCATTGTGATTTCCGCAAGTTTAATGTAGCACAGGGTGATTTGCAGTGATGATAAAACATTTTTTTCTCGATAAATACCATCACAAACGGGGATCCACCAGTTCAGAAGCCCTAGGACTTGATGGTGGTTCATCAATCCGACTGATCTACCAATGTAGCAAGGTCAGGTGCAACGAGCACCGAGCATGAGGACGGGATGGCCCCCCAGCCAAGCGCGCACCAGTTACAATCAGATCTATCTCGGTAGCTGGGCACAGAATTTTCACCATGGGCTGATTCCAATGTGAATATGATATGATTACATGATGGGGCCCCTCTGTGGGAGAAAAAAGGCTTTTGTTTTGGTGTTTCCGACCTCATTTCATCACAAGATGGTTGAATACGGTTTGAATCGCAGTCAACAATTGCCAAGAATGGATCATGCTGGATCCCCACGGAAAAATCGATGGTGAATAAGCCCTATAGTGACTAGCTGTATCCATGGTTAATATAGCTGCCTAAGTAGCTACTGACCCCCGGTGACCAAGGGTTGGCTGAGGTTCAGATGGTGCTGACGGCGCTGCTCATGTTGCCAGTGATCTACTACTTGGCCTTGCTGCTGCTGCCGGCGCATTTCCGCTTGGAAGGTGTGCGACTGGACGAAGATGGCACTCAAGCGGAGATCCATGGTACGCCCTTCAAGGTGTGCAGCTGGTGGCTGGAGATGGTGATCATCAGCTAGGAAATTGAATGAATGACTAAGCATCAATTAAGGCATTATGATGCTCAGATTGGTCTTGAATTCATAGTAGTTCAACTGCTGAATTCATAGTAGTTCAACTGCTTCTATGTCTCAACCATTATTATTAGTTTTAGTTCATCCAATGGATCCCATGATTTTGAACCTCGGTTTTCAGCCGCTTGAGGCCTTCATCTGCGCCACCATGGGCTGCGTGGGTGGTTTGATCATCGGCCTCGTCACCGAGTACTTCACCTCGCATTCCTTCGTGCCGACGCGCGAGTTGGCGGCCGCCTGCAAGTTCGGCACCGCTGTGAACATCATCCAGGGCCTGGCGTTGGGCTACAAGAGCTGCATCATCCCCGTCTTCGTGCTGTCTTCGGTCACAAGACCATGAAGGACATAGGAAGATGACATAGATGGCTTGGGAGAGGATGACATAGAAGATGAGACATAGGAGATGAGATATAGGAGATGAGACATAGAAGATGTGGCGCAGGAGCGAGAATGACATAGGATGATTTTTACGATTGCATTTAAGTAGTTGCGATAATCTCAATTACCTGTGGATTTTCAATAGGCTCCGTGAAGATCAAACAGACGCAGAATGATCCCCCATGAAGACAATGGAAGGCAGAGACATTCAGGAAGTGACCTCATTTTCAGTCTAAGTTTGGAAAGGTTGGCAAAATTTTCCCCAGCTCAAGGTTACTGAAAGGTTGGTTGCTCATTTCCCACATCAACGTCTAGGTTTGGGAAGGGTTTTACAAGCTGCCAGCAGCCAAGGCTGCTAAGCAACAGGTAAGCAGAGGAGGTTCCCGCAGTTCCCCCCCACTGAGGCCATCTTCGTGTCCTTCCAACTGTGCGACCTCTACGGCATCGCTCTCAGCGCCCTGGGGATGTTGGCCACGCTGAGCTGCGGGTTGACCATCGATGGCTTCGGACCGATCAGTGACAATGCAGGCAGATGGAGAGGGGAGATGGATGGAGCTGTGGGGATTCACTTGGAGGTTTCTCACGATAGGGTGCCTCCAAATCATCCATGATTAATCAGGTTTTGTAATCAACCAACCATTTGAGAAAGTGACAATGCGCATCCCTTTGGACAGTGCGAAGAAAAAACATTCTTCGAAATGTCTTGGAAATCTTGTGAAATTTCTCTAAGATGACAATTTCTCTTCGAAATTCCACTGCTTTTTCAATGTTTTCCAATCCCAGCGGCCTCCACACTGCTCGAGTCAATTCTTCTACAATAGAAAGGAGAGAGCACAGGGAGGATGATTCGTCAGCAATCAGAATCATCATTAATCAAATGTCTTCCATCCTCATCATCATCATCCTCCTCCTCCTCATCATCACCATCATCATCATCATCCTCCTCCTCCTCCTCATCATCATCATCATCAAAAAACCTCTTTTACCCTCTTTACATTCCCCAAAAAGTACAGTTGCTTATCATCACTGGTTTCATCTCTTACAGTTGGTGGGTCATCATCGCCATCATCACCATCATGATCATCATCATCATCATCATCATCATCATCATCATCATCATCATCATCATCATCATGATCATCATCATCACCATCATCACTATCATGATAATAAATCACCATCATGGCTGATCCCTTACAAACCATGGACCCAGGGTCCACTTCTGATCGCTTCCCAGGCGGCATCGCGGAGATGGCTTTGTTCAACCCCGAGGTGCGCCGGCGCACCGACGCCTTGGACGCGGCGGGCAACACCACGGCGGGCAACGGCCATCGGCAAGGGCTTCGCCATCGGCTCCGCGGCGCTGGTGTCCTTGGCCTTGCGCCTGGGCGGAGGGCGTCCCCGGTGGTTGGAGATCCTCCTGGGTGCCGTGGGGGCCCGGTGATGCCATGGATATCCCGTGGATCTTTAGGAGATTCACTGCTTGAGGTGAAGTCAGGGGTGGTAACTTGAAGGATACGAAGCTGGTTCTGACCAAGAATTTGGATGGACTTTTGATATCTTTTTGTTAGGGCGTTGAAAATGGGGACCATCTTGATTCGCCAGCTATTGGGGAATCAGGGGAGACATCAAGGGGATCCCAGCGGATTTTTGTCCGCAACTATTGGGCGATCAAGTGGATTATTAGCCAGCCCTATTGATGTTGATGGTTGGGCAATATGGGTTGCTAGAGGGGGTAGCAGCCAAAAACGAGCAACGAACAAGAGCATTGCCATCATTACCCAGCATTCGCGCACGTTGACAAAGAAAAAGCAGTGGATATTAAGCACCAATAAGTGGGTATAGGGTGATGACCAACAAGAAGGAACTGGTGTACTGACCAGCAGTTATGCAGCTGGTCAGTTTTGTATAGGGGATTTGGACTGACAATAAGCAGCCATCAGCAGTGATCAGCCACAATTGGGGATGACTACGGGATGGTTATTGACCATGCTTGATTGGGGGATCAATATCTGATCCAGCCTGATGATGGCTATGATGATCAATGCCCAATAATTAGTTGGTTATGGCAATTTCGGGATCAATGAATCATTGGGGGATGAATCCCATACCAATTCAATCTGGTTGGTCAATCAGTCATAGATTATGATTTGATGACCTGGGGATCACCATTCGTTCGATGTGATCGACTATGAATCGACCATCAACCAGTCATGACTGGGCATTTGCTAGCACCAGGAAGGGTGTCAATTAGGAATGATCATTTCAGGTAGGATTGTTTGGGAGTCTTTCATTTCAGCCAAGTCTGCATCCAGAGATCTCACGCCATTGGGTTGAGATGTGTGGGATATGTTGCAAAGTGATAGCATCCGACACTTCAGTCTTCGGCATTCTTTGACAATGTGATTCACTGATGTTGCATCCGATTGAGAAAACATTCGAACCTGACAAATGGGTACTAGAGATGGTTTGCCCGTTGTTCACTTGTTGTTTCCTTATTGTTTCACCAATCGGATATGAACATTTCACGGGCAGAGTGTGGTTCTACATTTAGTCAACCCGGAAGTTTCGTCCAAGTTTGGCCAGGCACCAACCAGTAACCATCACCAACCATCACCAACTTCATAGCCAGCAATTTTCTTCTCCGTGCCTCAATTAAGTTGAGTTTCTTGAGTTGTTTCTCCCTCCCTCACTGAATGGTGACAGAGGAGGCTTCTACTGCTCGCTCCCATGGGCAGGAAAAAACCATCACCAACCATCAACCAACCATCATCAAGCACCATCCTGTAGCATCACCATCATCAACTATCATCAACCATCACTACCATCACCAACCATCATCAAGCACCAAGGTATGGAGCTTTTGTGATCCGCCTTCGTGTGAAGACGGGCGTCAACATCTTGGAACCCACCACCTTCGCCTTCCTCATCATCGGCTGCATGATCCCCTACTGGTTCCTTAGCTGTCCAAGACCTAACTTTTCATTCCCCAACAGCGTAAGCTTATGGGGTCTTCAGCCCAGTTAAGCTCCGGTGTGAGCCGGTGCAGCTTCCAGGCTCAGGTTCCAGAGGTTCCGGAAGGTTCCGGGGAGTTCCGGTGCAGTTGCCAGGCAAGGTTCCGGAGAGTTCCGGGAGGTTCCGGGGAGTTCCGTTGTGGATGGTAGGCCAGGTTCCGGAAGGTTCCGCAGGCAAGGTTGCGGAAGGTTCCGGGAAGGTTCCGGGGAGTTCTGGTGCAAAGGTTCCAGAAGGTTCCGGAGGGATCTGGAAAGTTCCGAGTTCCAGTGCAGATGGTTCCGGAAGGTTCCGAAAATCCCGGAAGGTTTCGGGGAGTCCAGTGCAGATGGCAGGCCAGGTTTTGGAAGGTTCCGGGAGGGTTCCGGAAGGTTCCAGGATGTCCGGTGCAGATGGTAGGCCAGGTTCTAGAAGGTTCCGGAAGGTTCCGGGAAGTTGCGGTGCAGCTTCCAGTCTCAAGTTCCGGAGGTTCCGAAATGTTGTGGGGAGTGCAGGCAAGGTGGTGGAAAGTTCAGGAACGTTCTGGAAGTAAAACATGAGATTGCGCAGAAGCAGCCTGGGCGATATTTACAAAAACTCAATAAATGCTTCTTAGGCATGCCATCGTGATCATGCCAACATGCCGCAAAAAAAATACGCGCGGAATCATTCAGATCTGTGGCTCTTGCTGTTGGGGATACCACCTTAGCTTATTTTTTCACATAGTGAAGTTGATATATTTTTGATATAGCTATTTACTTATTTTAGACCTAATTTTCATATAGCCTGTCTTTTGATCATAGTTTCCTTGATGTTATGTATGGTGAAATTGCCGTCCAACCGCCAGCAATGTCAAGCTTCTCCCGGGGCGAGAGGATAGCAAAAATCTCCAGGGGTGAGGAGAGAGTAAAAGCTAGATCTGATCAATGCACCCCAAGTCTTTAGAAAACAACGTGTTCGCGTGCTGCGAGTCGCACAAAGCCCTGGCGTTGCTGAGCGCACGGAAAAACTGTGTGGAGTTTGGAGCGCGTCCAAGTTTTGTTTAAAACGCAAAAATGTGTCTGTACATAGCTGGTCTTTTTGGAACGAAGTGTCCTTCAACTGGCATTTGGTTGAAAAGTGGTTTCGAGTCAACACAACCAGTTGCGTCCGCGCTGGTGTGCTACCTAGAGTGCCGGTGCAAGTTGCCCCATTGGATAGCAAAAACTAGATTTCCAGCCTACACAACCAGATGCGTTCGCGCGAAAAGATATCTGGAAACCTCTTTGGTTAATATGCGAGCCTTTCTTTTTAGCCAATTTCGGAACATGCTGTTCGGCTAAAATATTTGTCTATTTCGACTGATCCCCATCATGGCATTTCAATACAATTGATCTGAGATTTAAATGTTGCCAAGCACAAACCGCGACAAGTCCAGACACAGTTTCAATCAAGGCAAGAACATCACATGTTCACAGTGCAAGAACTCAAGCAAAAGTCCCATGCCAAACCTCACACCATTGTTTTGATTCTCAAGGGGCTGAAATGTGATACCTTTAGCCTTTAGCCCTGCAGTGTTCAAAGATGCGGCATGTGGGGAAGTTGCACAGAATGTTCAAACTTTTAGATGCCTGGAGATTGGTTGGCTGAGGTTCGCCGCACTGACCATGAAGTCAGTGGGAAAGGCAGCAGGTGCGATGCCAAGATGGCGCATACCAATGGAAGGTGTTGGAGGGTGCTGATTCCACCATTCATATTATTCGTTAAGCAGCGTTAAACACCAGTGATGGACCATTTCGTATCTATCAAGTTTAGGCGTCAATGAAGCACTAGTGCTTAGGTTATTAATTAGATTCAATTCACCATTTTTGGCCGCGACAAATGGACCATCAGTTCAGAATTACTTAGCCATCATTGAGCATCATCCAGCATCAGGGATTCGTTTCGGAGCATGTTATGTGGACAAGCGCAAGCGCGCGAGCGACCAGCTGGGAACATGTCTTCGGCTGGAGGATGTTGGAGGGTAGCTGGTAAAACCATGGCAGCAACCATCATCATTGAACTCCTGGAGATAGCAATGAATATCCTCATTCTTCATCACTGATCATCCTGAACCTTCAATTAACGACCAATGAACCATTGGTCAACCATTACTAACCATCAACATCCATCAACAATTCACCAAGCACCAATGAACAATGAATGAACCATCAATCAACCCAGCCAATGCACCTAACCATGAATGACCACTTAAGCAACCACGAGTTGAAAAATGATCAACCACCAAGCTTCAGTGAACCATCAACCCACCAAGTCACCACCGGCAGATCCAGGCGAGATGGTGGCAGAGGTGAAGCGCCAGTTCAGCAAGGTGGACTCCAAGGGCAAGACGCTGCTGACGGGCAGCACGGAGCTGAAACCCGATAGCAAGACCTGCATCCAGATCTCCACCCAGGACGGTGGTGGCGATGGTTGGAGATGGTGGTTGATGGAGGTGGGTAGTGCTGGTGGTGAGTAGTGATGCTGGGTAGAGATGGTGGTTGCTGGTTGGTGGTGATTCATGACTCAGGTCATGGCGGCGAATCATGACGCTTAAAACTGGGGAATTGATGGTCGTTCATGGTTGCTACTGGTCACTCGTGGTTCAAAACTTGGAGACTGCATGTTGTGGTGCTCCTGTGGAGGGTTGCAACCTGAAGTTGACTTCCGCAGATGTGCTCAATGTATTGAAATAGACATCAACTGCCAGTAACTATAGACGACTATCAGCAACTATCAGTAAGTATAGACGACTATCAGCAACTATCAGTTACTATCAGTAGTGAACTACCAGCAACTACCAACAACTACCAGCGACTACCAGCGACTATCATCAACCCCAAGTGGTTGGGACCTCTCTCCAACTGGAGCCCAGTCGCATCATGGCCAGGCCTCCATCCGCGAGATGGTGGCGCCTGCGTGCCTGGTGATCCTGTCGCCCCTGGCGGCGGGGACTTTCTTCGGCGTCCAGGCGGTCTTCGGGTTGCTGACGGGGTCCCTGGGCTCCTCGGTGCAGCTGGCCATCTCTATGTCCAACTCGGGCGGCGCCTGGGACAACTGCAAGAAGTACATCAAGAATGGCTTCTCCGAGGAAGGGCCTGGGGTGGGAAGCTGAGCTGAAGTATAGTGAAGGCAGCTGGGAGCTAGCCTTCCAGGATGCTTCCTGGGCAGTTGAAATTTGATGAAATTTGTAGGTTAGGCCAGAATATGTGTGTTTGAATGGTCCGATCCCATCCATCAGCTGATCCAAAGAATTGATGCCACAGGACGTGGAGCTGCGCTACACCAAGAACCCTCAAACCGAGGAGGAGAAGAAGGCGGCGCCCAAGGCCCGCGAGGCCCATGATGCCGCAGTGCAGGGAGACACGGTGGGTGATCCCTTCAAGGACACCTCGGGCCCTGCGCTGAACATCGTGATGAAGCTCCAGGCCATCGTGTCGCTGGTTTTCGCGGCCTATTTTGCAGCCATCAACCACGGCCATGGATTGATCCTTGTGGGCCAGTAGAGCTGCAAGATGCAGCTGATGCTTAGGCGAATGGCATGGGAGCTCAGGTGTTCATAATTGTTGTCCAGGGAATTTTAACCCACAAGTCATTTTTGAGTTTGGAGGGGTCTCAGAAGAAGGAACCTGGGCTCCCAGACTTTGGAAGAGTAGGACTGAGGGTATCAGTTACCATCAGCATCCATCAGCTTTTGGTTGCCAAGGCCTGTGATCTGAATTTCCGATTTTGAAAATGCTTACGGGGAGGAGTGAAGTCTTCAGGAACCAAGAAGAGTAGTGTTTTACTAGCCGCAGGTCACCGCCATCAGGATTTGAGGCCTTGGGAAACCGCACGTCGTGCGGCCAAGAGAAAGAGAATTGGCACATGCGGAGTTTGCAGCGGTCGTTCCTCTTGCGATTGCTTGTCCAATTTATCTTCCCAAGCAGGCAGGCTAGATATGGCTACAATAAGTTTGCCTTGGCAGTTTTGGTGGGCTTTGACTTCAGTGCAGAATTGTGAGAAGCCTTTTAAGTATATCATGAAATCATCTTCTGCCTGAGTGGTGGCCTTTCGCCGCCCATGATAGATGGACAGATGGATGGATGGATAGATTGGTGGCCGTTGCCGTTACTGCTGCTGATTGTGACGACAGGTCCCCCCATTCTCCCAGGTTTGTGGATCAGCAGTATCACCGGATCTTCCGGTTTTGATGTTTGTTTGTTGCCACCCGGGACTATCCACATCTATCAGCTATCATTGGCCTTACGTACATAGTATGCACATGTGTGTATGGATGTGCCATGATGTACCACCATCCATTGGTCCCCCAGCTCCGATCCAGTCCTGCTAGTGAGGCAAGTCGGAGTTGACAGAAGCCTTGGAGGCCCTAGAGGCACTGCGTTACTCTGTCGATGTGTTTGATCAGGCAGCACTGTTCTGACATTGGTAGAAGTGGAATTGCCGAAAATTGGGCATCGTAAAGGGTTGGTGTCCATGTCTCACATCTACTGGTGTCCACGGCAGGCGGAAGTCCAACGGCTGAAGTCGGAGTGGAGCAAGGTGGTACGGCAAGTGACCAGTACATGGAAGGAGCAGCTCCACCGCTGTTTGGTTTGTTGCTTGTGGGCGTGCCATGGCGTCCCATGGTCTACTTGTTGCGGGGCTTAATGGGACATAGAATTCAGTGCTTTGGGATCCAGTCGGGCATCATCATACATGTCCTTAGTATTTGCATCATGCATGATTGCCGACTTTTGCCCAGATAGTGGAAAACAGCGGAAAACTATATATTGGTGATTATTGCTGGTTTTTGTGCAGATATGATAGTTATGGGAAGAACTACCTCGTGAGTTTGGGTGCTGGTCCCAGACAATTCGGGGATCAAACTATCTTTTTGCTATTTGGGGGTATGTGCTGGTGCAAGTTGTGTTCGTGAATGGATCCTCGGAATGCGAATTGCGCAATCAGCACATAGGAGAGATGAGCATGGGTCTTCGGCACTGCCAAATTGTGCTGAGGGTAGTCTCTGTGGCGGTGTGTTTGCACTTTGCCTTTGAACAACCGCGATCCAGTCAGGATTGGGGCTTCGTACACTCCGAGTTCGATTGACACTTATCCAACAAGGCATCCCTACGTGCCATTTTACAGCACTTTGACTTGTCCGTGGTTTCCATACCAGGTTTCCGACTTCGCCGATCCTTCCTTGGGTCGCAGGATATGACCCGAGTTGCTACGGCATGTCGTAACATCAAAAAAAATCGTAACATCACCGCGTACGTCATCACCCGTGGGGATGGCCCTTTCAAGTTTCGCTGGGCCCTTGGGATCTTCCTCTGATGCTGGTCAGTCCGGTGCAGGACCCGGCACCACCTCGCGCTCCAATGGCCATTGGCGTGCGTCCGCAGGTGGAACTCCAGCAGTGGGAAAGGGATCTGCCTGAACAGCTTGGCAGTGGAAATGGTGCTTTCAATAATCTCTACAACCGGGCAAATTTCAATGTGTTTCATCGCTTCAACTTATGGAAGAAGCAGCTTGCTTTGATTACACAATCCTTTGTTTTTGACATTGAGTTTGTGCCAGCCGCTGCAAAAGCTGCCGCAGGATCCGCCCAACTGATGCCATTCTCTCAATCTTTCTCCCAGATAGCCTAGCTGAGCCAACCTAGGGGACCATCACAACCGATTCAGCCACACTCAGAATGCCCGGGTTATGAGCGAGTCGTATGAGCCAATGCAGTTGCCAATGCATTTGTTTGGAACCGGTCATCGTCATCAAGCATTCATGAACTGTTCTTTGGCCAATCATGAAACATTAGCCGTTGATGAACCATTCACTATCCATTCTCCAGCCATTCATTACCCATTCATCAAACATTCATTAACATTTGTCAACCATTCATTCACCATTTATGAACCATGCCTTAATCATTTATCAACAATGTCGAAACCTTGAAACCGTTTATCAACCATTGAGCCATTCATCAACCATTCATTGCCGGGCAAACATTTGCAAACATTACCAATTAACCATTCCTTAACCATTCACTGCTTGGCAAGCAGAAACCATTGGCCATTCATTGACCATTCGCTATTCAACTCATTTGTTTTCAGTCATTAACCATTTTACCATCCATTAACCATTCATAAACCATCCATCAACCACTTGTTTTCAACCGCTTCATCACCCATTTTACCAACCATTTGTCAGCCATTCAACCGCCTCATTCGATTGAAACTCATTGGTGGACTACATCAACTCACTAATCAGCCACTATTCACAACCTGGCAAAAACTAACCAGTAACCATGCATTCCCCATTCACCAGCCAATTTCAAATCATTTCTGAACCATTCGTCAATGATTTATAAGCCATTCACCAACCATTTACGAACCAATCCATACATTAACCGTTCATTGGCCTATCATTAAGCCATTGATTGACCATTTATTCACTATTCATTATATGGTTGCAGCTATGTGTTCACTGTTATCATTATATGGTTAATTGATTATCAATAACCATTTGGTTAATTCATTGACCATTATTTGCCATTATTTGGTTAAATCATTGATTATCATTAACCATTCCTTCACCATTTGTTGCAGCACCGGACGGTTCGCTCTCCAGGTCGTCCGCGGGAGGCGTTGGTACGTGGCCTGCCTTGCTGCAGCACCGGACGGCAGTCCGCGCGTCTTGGGACCCTTGCGGCCCACCAGTCAGGCGCCACGGGGCCAAGGAATGAGCAATCATGACCAAGGATCCCAAAAATGGATGGATTGACATCCCAACAGTTGGACTATGTTGGACTAGCTTGGTCATTTGGGGATGTCCACCAGGGGTGAATGGGTGTGGTCTCATAGCCATATTGGCTGCCAGGGTGGTCAACAACGGGGATACCGATGCTTGCTGCTTAGTGATGGTTAATGAATCATGAGTAATTAATGACGGTCAACATGTCAAGAACGGCTTTATAATGGTGGTCAATTTCAATGGGTATCAACCATCACTAGTGGTCAATAATGGTTGGACAATGATGGCAATGGCTCGTAATGAATGGGTATTGAATGATTACCTGTAGTGATTAATTGCAAACAATTGCTGATGGTTCCTTGTTCTTCGGTCACCAGCAATGATCATCAATGATCGACATTAGTAGGGAATTGCAGTAGTGGTTTTTGAAATATGTAAAGAGGTAATTTTTCTCTTTCTAATGGGGGGCAGCAACGGAAATTTATGGTTGATGATATCAGGTTCCCAGCTTGCCATCAACCACCGTAATAGTTGGTTGTTGGTAAAACACCAGCCATTGAGCTGATGAAATTTGGGGCGGTTTATTATCATAGATCTCCCATCCAAAATGGTACCCCGTAAGCATCAAAAAAAAAACATCGCCATCTCAGCACGATCACACTTTGACATCATGCGGCTGTTTCCCAGAGGCGTCCTTGGCGCTGGTCTCTTTGATTGTCTTGCTTGGAGGGACATTGTGTTCTGTAGCTTCACATGGATCCGATGGCCATACAAGCTATTGTGACATCCCGAAATGATGATTCTGGATCGGGAAAGCAACAAACTTATCCTAGCTTCAGGCACTTCATCTTGTTTCGGTTTCAACCTTTTAATTCCGGTTGGCAGCCCGCGGTCGCTAGGAAGCTTTGGAAGATCAGAAACTCCTTCAGTCCCGGAGACCACAGGAACCGGAAGAGGTGTGCCGATGGCAGGATCAAGTGCATGCTGGTTCATGTTGTTGCCGATGCTATGTGCTGGTTAAGTGGCATCAATACGGTCTGCAACAACAACACGAGGATCAGATCAACCATATCAACGGCATCAACTACAATTCACTAGCCAAGCAATTGATTGGGCAATCTTGGTCGTGCAGACGCGGACCAACCAACACATGGGTGCAGCCATCAAGTGATATCACATGCCTACGTAAGAAAAACCCAAATAGGCTCGTGTCAATATACCAAATAGGCGCGTCGTCAATATCCCAGGGGTACAACTTTCTCTGATGCAATGTTGAATCCCGGAGCATTGTGGCTTCGCATGATGGCTAGGTGGCGGAAGCAGTCAAAGAAAAGGAGGAATCGGGCACAGGCACCGGGCGCGGGCGGTTCTTCAATTGTCAAACTCCAGCATCACAGGTCACAGGATTTCCTGGATGTCAAGGGCGGTAGCTCGTCTTTTGACAGGCGGTTGGATGTCAAATGGTGACCTGCAGTGAGCCCAGCTGGGTGAACCGTTCTGGGAGGTGAAGCTGAAGTGCAGGGCCCGGGCACGTCGAGGAAAGATGGCGAGCAGCAGGCCCTGCGACTCGGAGTAGCAGTGTCAAAGCCATGGGGAAATTGGTTTGTTTTTGGGTTGCTACGCCTTGGCTGTGCACCTGAGGTTAGTTCACCATGGTTAGTTACACCGGTAGCTGAACTAATCCCCAGAAACGATGGTTAGTGCCCACGTACTAATTAAGTGGGGGTGTGCATGCAATAATATTTTACAAAAGCTGGTTGGTGGTTTTAAACATGTATATTTTTCCTTGTAATCGTTAACAAATAATGGTTGGTTGACTATGTCGTTTTTCATAGGGGTTGAAATCACCAACCAGAGAGAGAAGATTAGCTGCTCTTGACGGTTGTTCAACCATGTGTGGGATGATTTTTTCATTTTCCGCGGCAAACTGCGTGTAAATGGTCACTTGGTGGCATAGGACACATGGGGGTGTCCATGATGGTACCCCCAAAGGTGATGGTTGGTGGGTATTCATGGGCCCAGGTTGGCCCAATTTACCACCACAAATGATGGATGCGCTACCAGGGACCTTACAACTTCCAGGATGGTCCAGGGGTCCACTCCCATAGCTATTGATGTATATCTGTGCGATGTCCATATGAAGCTATTTTGATTGGTGTGTCCCTGCTATTGTTGTGCCCCTATCCCCTGTTCTGAACCGTGGTTTGGGGTTGATCTAGTTGTTACTGTGAGCTTATTGATCAGATTTTCACCGTCCCCTGATCTTGTCCCAACATATGCCAGACAGCATCATTAATGAACCACCCAATATCCTCTATTGTGTGTTGTTGGTTACTATCTCCTCTTATTGGGCATTTTTTATAGCTAAGACTACTTGGGCCTGCAGAGCGAAAGTCAAAAATCCACTGTTCTTGCTGCTAATCGCAAACCACCACAAACCATTCCTAACCATCACTAACCACCACCAACCATCACTAACCATCACCAACCATCATTAGCCACCACTAACCATCACCAAGCAACGCCAAGCATCTCCAAGCATCGCCAAGCATCGCCAAGCAACGGCCAGGACCCACCACGGCCCTTCAAGCGCCTACGCCTCGTAGCGCACGGCAGCGCGAGCTCCAGCGCTCGCTAGCCACCTGCGAGCTGGGGAGAACCAACCACCATGGGGGAGCAACATGGGGATTACCATGGGGACAGCAGCAGCAGCAGCAGCAGCAGCGGCAGCAACAACAACAACAACAACATGGCTTATATTTAGTTTTTTTGGATATCATTTAAGATCACTATAGAACAAGAAGGCCTATTTTATTCGAAGATGTAAAGAACCGAGTGTTTGCATGATTGACTGGCAATCTTTCACCATGGGTATAGCATTTCAAACTATCGAATATGCTTAAGATTGATTAACAATAAGCAACGGTAATCATATAATTAGTTTTTGGGTAAAAGTACGATGCACGCCGTTGTGATTCATTTGACGCTGAGAATGATGATTGGTGACAATGAATAATGGTTTATGATGCTTCATGTTGGTCAATGATTGACAATGATTCATGATGGTTGATAGCTGACCGGCAACCATGGTGGTGAAGTAATTGATCATGGCTGAATAAGTTGTATTTGTTTTTACCTTCGCAGGATTAAGCTGCTGATCCATGAGCCAATTTCGTTGGTAACATCGGTATTTCTGTCAATGACAGCTATGTTTCTGAAGCCAACTAGTGGCATACACAGTGCATGGTTATCTATGCATTTCGATTCCTTAGCCAGAGATCAGCTCGATCACGGGCGCCAATTGCTATATCGGGCTCTGCAAGGAGCGCGCGCAAAAAAGTACGGGTGGTGGCTGGATTGGATGCAAACACTCCAGCTTCAATCGAGCATAGAAATCCTGGTTTCCTGGTTGGTCATACTTTTCAGAGAGTATAAGACGTGAAACTTCCAATTGTAAGTCCTTATGCTCACTGACATGTGGAGTATACCATGTCGCTGGTTTTGCTCGATATTTTTATTTCTTGTTTGACCAGTTCAGGATCTATGACAGAGCTGTTGGTCGAATCAGTCCAGCTGCCATAGATCCCAGTACTACTAGGACTCATGATAGACTCCTGCCCAATAGGGAATGCCGGGTGGGGTTTGGGCCAACTGCTGGTCAACCAAAAATGGGTGGCGAAGCCCCAAGTGTTGATTGTTCTCGTGAGGTTTTTGATTGGACCAATTGAGCTGAGGAAGACTATTCATGACGGATCCCTCATCCTTCCCCACCTCTTGGAACAGTGTGGATTGCAGAAAGGTGTTTTGCAACCGCACCAGTGGGGGAAGGGCTACAAAAGAGTCAAGGCAAAAGACTCAGCCCTGCTGGACACGGGATTGCATGGGTACTCACAGTCAACAGCCGTGGTTGGGAGGGAGATGCGTTTGTTGCACGGTATGACCTGCAGAGGATGCCACGCGCATTGGCAGAACTTGTTGTTGCGTGTAGCTGCCGCCATGCCGATCAAGTAATTCAAGGAATCCGATTTTAGGGCCCGCAAAGCCGAGGCGGACTGGGGGAGGTGGGGGAGGTGGGGGGCAAGGTCATGCCGCACCAGCATATATTTTGTGTGAGACAAGCTTCAAGTTGCCAGATTCCTAGTCGCCTTGGGGCAAATGCCGCTGGGCACGCCTGCCAGGGGAATGTTTACAGGTTTTTCACCTGCTCGCAGCCAGGTTGCCAACATGGCATGCCAATTTAGTGAAGGCTGGAGTGGCACAGCCCTCAGATGTGTGACGAACACACCATGGCATCGAAGAACCATGACCGAATGCTGAACTACAAGAGCCACATAGAGCCACCATGACTGGAATCCCCAGACGCAAGCAGGGATCAACCTGGAAAATCAATGACCCATCTCGCGCATTCCAATCTGAATGACCCCAAGTCATGGGCTCTCCCAATGCTTTGGGGCTCCTGGTGCACCCTGTGGCGCTTCTTTTGCCCATTCCCTTTGCTCAGGAGCTGCTGTACAGTTTGTATTTGATGCTCGAGACATGATTGTTATTGGATAAAGACCATTATTATTATTATCATTATTTTTTTTGGATTCTAGATGTCTGTGATCCTTCGGTTAGGTTTTTGGGTCCATGACCTGGGTTACCGGGTGAGCCGGTACATCCTCCAGCTAAGGGACGCCCATGTGGCAGCTGGCTCAGGGGCGTGAAGCGATGGTGAGAAAGGCAGCTGGGGCAGCGCCGGGTCAGGATCTGATGGAGGAGTTGGATGAACCCAGCTACTCCCAGTGCTTCATCATTTTTTCAATGAATGACCGACCCAGCAAGAATTGGACAGAATTGATGTACACATCTGGCTTTGCAAGCGGTATACTCCAAGAAAAGGTGGGCGAAAGTCACCGAGGGTACCGGCTTTGAGCCGCAATGTGCTCGACATGATTGCGGCTTGCAAAATTGATAGCTTGCTAAACTCATAAGGTGTTCAAAACCCCTGTTGATGTTAGGTGGCGTGGTTGCTCATCATCCCTACTTGATGTTTTGATGTTAGCCACTAATTAAGTCACATTCGCCATTTTGAACACAGTCATTGGCATGTTTTCAGCTTTACAAATAGTTAACAACCACATGGAATTTCCAATGGGTCTATACACACTGACCAGCGTTTGCACACCATCTTTTCTTTTTCCCCAAGTTATCTATTGCAATGTTAAGTAATTCGCCAAATAATTTCAACCATTGGAGTGTTATTGGCCATTGTTAACTAAGTACCTTTGACCGTTCAGGAATCATGAATCATTGGAAGAATATCAAAATGGAAAGTATTCGCCATCATCAAACAATCCTTGCTATAATCAACCATTCATAAGTGAGTATCAACAGCTCAGTCTGAACCTAACGGTGACAATCTACTAATCATTGTAATTGCGACGTGCGAAGTCTAGCCGGAAATACATTATGAATGCTACTAATCACTGTTATCTACCAATCTAACTATTGATTAATCAATCTCAGGAGCTGAACCTACCTATCACTATGACTTCTACGAATCTCTATTATCTACTAATCTAGCTATTATCTACCAATTGTGACAATTTATCCAGCTATTGATATGTGCAAATTCATTTGTGTTCACTGATTACTAGAATCATCATGATTAAGCTAGCTAGTGGTAACTAATAGATACAAAGTAGGTTAATGCACAACTAACTAAACTATTAGTCGAACTATGGGTAACTAAGGGTACTGTGCACGAGAAGTTTAGTTAAAAACTATTAGAAAACAACGGTGTACTCACCTACTATTAGTCACCAAGGGTTAACACGCAATTAATAGTAGAATATTTACCATAAATATGATCATCCACTCCAACTATTAATCAATAGTATATATTTAGTGTATCATCTGTTACCACTATTATTCCTGCTAATTATAGATTCAGTTGTCAACCTACCAGTAGTTACAAATTTGAATGCACCCTGAATAGTTTACCAATGATTTTCAGGAAGTTACCAATTAGTGTGTGGTATTAGCTACCAGTATTAACCATTCTTGCATCATCATTATTCTATCACAACTATCATTATCTATACCTAAGTACTCTTATCTATGTCTAGCTTCTGTTCACTATATACTATATTCAACTTTATTAGCTGTTATCTTATATCATTATTCCATCACTATTAGCCCTATTAATCCATTACTAGTCTCTCAAACAATCCATGACCATCAAAACAATAGTTTCCATCAACAAATCCATTACTATCCATATTCACCCTTCCATGACGATTACTATTCACCCTTCCATCACCATCATCACCATTAGTATCACTAGTAACCCCTCCATTACTAGTAATCCATTACCTTTCCATTACTATTATCACCATTGACCCTTCCATCACCATCATCCATCACCATCATCCATTACCATCATCCATTGCCATCACCGTGAACCCTTCCATCGCTATCCCTTCCATCGAAAAACCCCTGGGCTTCCCAGGAGCGCGAAGCCAAAGAGGCGCAAGCGGGAGACGTTTTGAACGTCGAGAGCGAGGCGGGCGGAACGGGGCCACGGGGCGCGATGGGGCGGCCATGGATCAACTCCGCCCGGGGGCGGGGTGGTGGCCCCAGGGGTGGCGCCAACGGTAGGATGTGGTGAGCATCGCTACCATCGGAATGGTAGCAAAATGGTAGATATGTCCATATAGAATCCATGAGCTTTGTTGATTTTGGTGATGAATCGTTCTTATCAGACTTGAAATGCATTGATGATATGATTGGTCTCATTTGCGTATGTTGTTGTGGTATGGTGTCATTATCATCCACAGGTTTGATGTAGTCAGTGCGTTGTATGGGTCGCAACATTTCACCACTCAAGAGAGAAAACCACCGATGGGGTTCTCCTTCGGTCCCTATCTTACCTTGCTGGCTGTGCTCCAAGTGGGCTCCATAGGCCTACTGGGGGCCTCGCTGTTGCAACAGCAGCAGCTGCGTCAGCAAGTGCTCGAGCTGACCGAGGACATCCAGGTCCATCTGGCGGGATCTAGTCTGCAAGTGGCTGGTGGGGGTGGCAGTCCGTCGCCGGTGCCTGTTGGAACTAGTGTCCCGAGTGACCCATCCTTGAAACCGGAGATTGGGCACTCAGGGTGGATACAACTCAGTGGTGGCTCGGGGTTTCTATTGGTTGCTGGGTGGCTTGTGATATTTTTTGGGGTGGTGTTGGTATTCTATTGTGGTTACAAGTTTTTTGCTGGCCGACAATCCGAGCTGGGCATTGACCACACACCACCGGTGAGTCCGAAGGAACTTGCACAGCAACAATTGGCAGAGCTGCGGTTGAGGAAGTATGGCCTTGGTCGGTAGACATGTTTTGCTGGAGTATGCAGTCGGGGGTCCCCGGCTGTGGCATGAGCGGCTGGCATTAGAACACATCGACGGAGACAACTATGTGGTTTGCACACCAGATGAAGATGTGTATTCTGAGGAACTTGGTGTGTTGAATCAAGATGTTAGGAGCATTCGGGTCATGGCAGCCCCGGGGGCTTATCCTCCTGACATTGGTGCAGCTAGGGTATATCCTTTGCCTGCCTTTGCAGCAAATGTGATGGTTCGCCTCAGGGCAGAGGCCCAGCGCGTAGCAGACCAGGAGCGACAAGCCCTTGCAGCAGGAGCTGCTCCGGCGGTCCCTGCGGCAGCGGCTGTTGCTGTAGCTCCTGGTGTGCCACTCGCAGCGCCTGCACATCATCCTGCAGGTGTCCTGAAATGGTTGGCTGCCGAAACAACGGACACGGTTGCCTATGGACAGGAAATTGCGGGGGTTGTGGCACCATTGGCACGGGATTCGAAGCTTGTTCACATGCATGGGGGACAGGCCATTTTCTTGATGTGTGTGGATGGTGCAGATCTGGAGTCTTTCAGGCAGAGACCAGCAAAATCCGATGACAGGGTTCTCCGGCTGTCTTGAATCCATTGGGGCAGCCGGAGCGTACCTTGAAGGAAGTTGCTGCTATGAGCCAGGAAACCTCAGTGAAGTGGGTCTTGACAGGCCCAAGGACCACGAAGTGGTGCGTCAATTACCTGGCAGTGGAGAACCTGGGATTTGAAGGACACCATGAGCGTCTCAGACAAGTTACCCGTGCAGACGCATCATCATGGGGCATCCAGGAGCATTTTCAGGTCAGCATGTCTCTTCGTCAAGCTCTGCTGGTTGATCAAATCAATCCATACAATCTCCTTAGCATTGAGGTTCAGTTCAGGCGGCTTCAGACCATTGAATTTTCGTACTCTGAACGTGCAAAGGAAGCTGAATCCAAAGCTGTGGGGGGACGGTTATCGTTGGAGGAGCAGACTACGTTTGGTGGCATCACCAGACAATATAGTACTCTGATGATTTGCCCGGAGTTATTGGATCACGTGAAGGCTGAGACGGAGAAGGAGGCAGCATTAGCAAAGAATTTGAGGAAGGCCAGGGAGGAGCGAGAGGCTGCGAGGAAAGGCAAGAAAGGCAAGGATTCGGAGAACCCCTAGGCTTGGGGTCGCAGGCTGGTGAGGGTCCTAGTCAGTCTGGGGAAAATTCAGGGCCATTGTACAGACATTACAACAGGGACATCTATCCTATGCCACTGCTACAGACGGAGTCTCCTTGTTCTGCTTCTGTGTCGAGGAAGGTGCGGCAAAGGGTGGGGCGGAGGAGACATGCGGTGGATGAAGTTAACCGGACTCTTGATGCGTTGAATCAGATGTATGGGAGGCCTGGTGTGGGTAGAGTTTTTCCTGACGAGTTGCCGCAGTCGTTGAGTGCAGCGCAACAGAAAGTTTTTGAATTTGTCAAGCATGCTACATCCTATGTTGGGAAGCCTCCTGATGTGGGTGGCCCAGAGGCCCTTTTGGCGCTTCGGGTTTCGGAGGGCTATGAAGCTTTGCCAACTTGTAGCCCTCTCGGTTCCTATGATCCCGAAAGCATCTCTTTGCCAGCTGGTGGGGGCAATCCGGTTCCACTGGCTACACTTTGGGGTGACGACGGGCAACAAAAGGTGAAGGAATTCTCACAGCATGAATTGCTCGGCGCCGATGAAGTTAGGTGCCGGCTGAAAGAAAGTGGGGTGAGCCGGTGTTATCAAGACCCAAAGTTCAACAGTGCTGTGATTTATTCAACGTTTGTGCAGAAGTTGCATGACCTCAACATGGTGGAGTACAGTCTGGAACCACCTAAGGAGCAGGTGGGTATATTCTTTGTGCGGAAGAAAAATCAGAAGCTGCGTCTGATACTTGACTGTAGGCGTAGCAACTGCCACTTCAGCACTCCGGAACCAATCAGACTGGCCACTGGGGAAGCAATGGCAAGAATGCAACTTGAGCCTGGACAGGAGCTTTTCACTGCGTCAGCGGACTTGCAAAATGCATTCTACACCATGGAAATGCCTGAGGACCTTCGGACCTATTTTGGACTTCGGAGACTGCGTGCGGAATCTCTGGGTTTGACTGAGTTTGGAGGCCGTGCCATCTCACCGGATACTTGGATCTATCCTAGGGTCCGGGTTATTCCGATGGGTTGGTCTTGGGCGATGTGGTGGTGTCAGGCTATCAGTGAACGGCTTTGCGAGAAGTCAGGATTGCTCGAAGAGGAAAGGCTTCGAGATTCGAAGCCATCACCTGGGTCGCGTTTTTGGCATGTGCAGTATGTGGACAACTTGCATGTGTTTGGGACAGATCGGTCTGAGGTGGAAGAGCGATTTTGGAAAGCAGTGCAACAGCTTCGGTCGGTGGGGCTTTCGGTGCATGAGATAGAGCTATGCGATCAGCACAGTCGTGTGCTGGGATGGGATATCTGCTCAGACGGAACACTCAGGCCTGGCTTGGAACGATTGTGGCGAGTGAGGCTTGCGATAAGAGAGCTGCTCAGACGGGGCAGATGCAGTGGCCAGCAGTTGGAACGACTGTTGGGCCATATCACCTTTGTTTCACTCTGCAGACGTGAGAGCTTGTCAGTGCTAGGAGAATGTTACACATACATACGTCGGTGTTATCACAAGGTTGGCAACATATGGAAATCTGTTCGTAGTGAGCTGGCTAAATGGGATGGCATTGCACCTTTGATATTTTCTGACCTCACTTCATTGCATGCTACAACTATGTACGCTGTTGATGCTTCGGACTGGGGTATGGGAGTTGTTACAACAAACATTTCTGGTGAAGAGGCCTTTCAACTGGGACGCTATGTTGAACGATGGAGGTTTAGGCAACCTGGTGCAAGCAATCCTAGGAAGCTAGTTCAGTTGGAGCATGAGGAGATGGCCTTTGTCGAAACCCATGATTTCATTGAGGACCCCACCACCCAGAACTTTGTGTCTGCGAATTTTTCTGCAGTGGACCGCGAATGGCAGGTCGTGGGGCGCCATCAGTGGAAGCGCAAAGACAGCATGCCGGTCTACGAGGCTCGGGCTACCCAGTTTGCAGTCCGGCATGCCTTGCGGAGTACTACCAACATGCAGAAACGGGTTATCATCCTCACTGATTCCTTAACGGCTGCAGTTTCTTTTGACAAGGGCAGGGCACAGAGTTTCCGGTTGAGACGTGTTTTACAACAAACAGCCGCGTTGTCTTTGGGCTCTGGCCTGCGCTTTCGAACTCGCTGGATTCCAAGTGAGTGGAACCCGGCTGATTCTCCGAGCCGGGGGGGATGGGAACCTTCGTTGCCTGTGCGTGAGTTCTGGCATGATCCATCGACAGCTGGGAATAGCAGTTTCATGGACGAAGCCACACAGCTCGCGAGTCGCTGGAAAGAATGCGAAGAAGACATCTCCTCCGGCCATCAGCAGCTATGGCCAGAGCAGTCCAAGGATGGCAGTGGCTGGAACTATGATGCCACTGACTTGGGACATCGAGTTGTCGGAGTCCCCAGCCAAAAGCAAGCAGCAGCAAAGGTCCAACCGAAGAAAATCCAAGAAAGAAGCCGAGCCAACGATGACCTTGATGAGGGCCTCAGTGTCATCCAAGACCCTCAAGAAGTACGAGGAACTATGGCAGAGCTTTCTGAAGTGGTCGGGGTTGACTCAGGCTTTGGCAACCTCCAGGGAAGTCGACAGCATGTTGACCAGTTACCTAGAGTTTCTGTACCTGGAGGGAGAGGATCTCAGCAAGGCGAACTATGTGTGCGCAGCAGTGCTCTTCCACTGCCCAAGTGCAAAGGGCTTGAGTGCCTTACCAAAGGCGCAGTTGTCCATGAAGGGGTGGCGAAAGTTGTGTCCGCCGAGGAGCCGGATGCCAATACCTTACGAGGCAGCTTGCCTCCTCTCCATGCAGGCTTTCAAGGAGGGCAGGGTCGAAGTGGGGTTGGTGATTCAGCTTTGCTTCCTTTTGTACCTCCGTCCAAGCGAGCCTTTCAAGTTGAGGGTGCAAGACGTGGTTCAGCCGGCGAAGAGGGCAGGGGCATCCTTCCGCAACTTCAGTTTGCTTCTCCATCCAAGCGAGGTGGGGATTCCATCGAAGACAATGCAGTGGGACGAGATGTTGTCCATAGATCTTCCTCACATGAGTTTCCTGGGACCTGCATTAGTACATCACCTGCAGCTGGCAACTCGGGCCAAGACCTCCTTGGCTTTCAGGATCACGATGAAGGATGTGAACGACTTCATGAACCAGGTGTGGGCTCCATTGGGGTTAGCTCCGCTGGGCAGCCCGCATATGTATCGCCTCCGTCATGGGGGGGCATCCTTCGAAGCAGCCGGAAAGCTGAGGGAGATGCAGGGCAT
>VSDK01010461.1:852365-894865 GCA_009767595.1 Symbiodinium kawagutii | reverse complement strand
GCCATCCATCAACCATTATTATCCATCATATTAGGCACAAACTATTTCACAGTCATTAACACTAGCAATTGTCCATCACTGTCATTATCAACCACTTATTGTCCAACCGTGTGAATCAGTATGAACCATCATTGTCCATATATTTTTGCTGGTTTCTCAAAATCCGAGACCCAAAAAATGATGGCATTTGTTACCTGATAAATGTTCATATTTAACGATGATAACTGGGGGGCCCCCTATGGCTGGAGAAACCACCATATGGCTATGGGCCAATGTTAACCAACCAATCTCATGAGGGATATATAATAACTACAGGGAATATAACAAAACTATTGGGGATATGACAAAACTATAGGGAATATACCAAAACTTTATATATGACCCAAAATTATGATAACTCACAAAACCATATGGAAAACAGCCATTGCCTCACCGAAAATCCTTTGCCCGAAGGGCACGCCTCATCACCACTGCACCTGCGCTGTTCAGCCGCAAGAGGCGGAGCGAGGCGATCCAGGAGCGGTGGTCCATGGGTGGGCCGTGGGTGGGCGGTGGGTGGGCCGTGGGTGGGCCGTGGGTGGGCCGTGGGTCACCAGCGTAAGGAACGGCAAGGAGATGAGTTGTATACGATCAAGATTCCCAGGGTGTCAACTGCGAAGTTTAAGTTGGTATTTGGCAAATGCTATACTTGGTAAATGCTAAGTTTGGGCATGGTCCTTCTTATTATACATTGATTTGATGATGTTTCTTTATCCGCCCATTTTCTGCCGAACTTTGCTCAAACATGTGGGCATGAAGAGGGCGCTTCGAAGGATGGTCAGGATGATCAGTTGACGTTGGTCGGTTGGTGTTGGTTGGCCGTTTTGATGGTAGCTGCTCGGGATAAAGTTAATAAGAGTATAAACTTCCGGGTATTCTTGCTGCAAGAAGTCACTTATCGGACATTGGACCAATCATATCCTTGTCGAAGGCAAGAGTTCGACTTGCAAACGTATGCTGAGCTAGTGATGATTCATGAGCCATTACTACCCACCCCCAGCCACTACAATCATGATTATCCATCAGGATGAACCAAATACCAATGAGAGATTCCTAACCCACCATCACCAACCCACCATTTTCAACCCATATTTCCTAACTCACTATTTCCAACCCATCATTCCTGACCCATCCGGGTCCAGGAACCCCCATGACGTTCGCCAAAGGATGGCCTGGACCTGCGCAGCGCGTGCCGCGATGCTCCCAAGGCGCGGGCTCCATTTGGAACGCGCTTGGATCGCGGGGAGATCCAGCGGTAGAGCCAGGTCAGAGGCAATGGTTAGGCGGCCGTTGTATGGGATGGTTCACTGGAAGCGTATTCATGGCGAACCACCCCCAAAATTTACCCTAGTTAGAAAACCTTTGATTTAACGGCAAACATGTGTGGTTTTAGAAATATGGTTCTCTGAGTGTTGTTTAGAGCATGTATTTGTTTGAATGGTAGATATGTAAGTGCTGCATTGCCTTGTCTTGCTGCTTTGGTCCTGCTGCCATTTTTGGCCTACCGACCATACCACCATGCAACGCAGTGTCTATCTCTTGCTCTTGCAGTGCACTGCTGGGCTGTGAAATCCACATTTGGCAATCCAGCATCATCCTTTCAGCAAGCACCTAGGTTTTTACACGATCATAGGGCGTTCTAATGGTACTGGATGATGCTTGTAAGGGCACTGAGTCAGTTACGAGCTAGTACACTTCGGAGGTATAAGTCATTTTATGCAACGGGTCAGCTGGGGTAGCGAAAAATCCCGTTACCTGGTCTGAATACTCTGGAAAGTGCTCAATCCGGTCACTGACCAATGCTGTTCAGCCACTCACCAACTATACCCCCTTAATAGTCGGTTGCGAAATGATATCCTAATTCCAAGTAGCCTTCAACAGGACATGTCACTGGATTGGTTAACGGGAAAGCCTACAGGAAACCCTTGTTCTAACCACCAACCATAGAGGCCTCCTGTAGGATTTTCCCATCGACCATATCTGGGAAACATGTGTTCGGCGACGCCCAGGACATGAAACTGGAAGCGACGCAGAAAAGGCTCCGGGACCTTTCAAGCAGAAGCAATGGTGCATGGCTGGCTGTTCCAAGCATGATGGAATGTGCTTAGCGGATCAAAAGTGCGGGCATAGCCATCAATACACCTAGGAGCATCCCAAAATCAACCGTTGGGGTCGGTAGAGCCATATGGGCCACATAAATAAAGCCCCCATCTGTTTGATGGTGGGCCACCAGCTATGGTACAATTGAGGCTGGTTCATTAACAGCTACGTTGCATCCATGACTATGACTGTAAATTGCTACAGGGGCATCATCATGTAGGCCGCAAAATCTCCTGCAAAGATTATGATGGAGACTTCTCGAATTAGCCAAAGGATCGCACATTCGCGGGGTTTCACGGTTGCTCACCCGGAGGGCTGAAAGGGATCTGAGTTGAATGGTAGCGCGAGACAGGATCAAACAGGTGAGGTACTCCCCCTGTGTTGATTAGCCCACCTCCCCACACGCGCACGCACGCACCCCCCCGATCCTCCAAAACATCCATATCTTCTGTTTCTTTATTCAATTTGTTCACTATTTATGGATGATGAACGCTATAAATGCATGCACTGTTAAAATATCGGCATTCATATTTAGATAATTAGATCTACACATGCATCCACAGACATGGGTGAACGCGCCTTGGATTTGCTGATATGGTTTACCATGGTTTACAATGGTTTGCCATGGTTGACCATGGTTTACCATAGTATTTGGCATGTTTGCATTCATCTACTGAATTTATTGTCATTCTCATTGGCAGCTGCTCACCAGAAATTCCTATCAAAGAAGAATACGCCATCACAATTTCACAACAATAGCTGGCGCTTTCCTTGATGCCAGCTCCTCCACCATAGGTTTGATAAGTGACTAAACAGCATCACCAAAGTTTCCCCAAGTGGCAAGGTATGGCATGAGTGCGACTATCCCAGCTTCATGTGGCCGCGGTGGTGGTCATACTTCCATCTCGTGGATTCTCACCGCTGACGCCACAGGTCGGTGGAATTGCTTTTTACCACCTGGCGACCTGAGGAAGCGACCCCCACGGCTCGGAAGTGGTCACCAGGCATGGTTTCTAGGAGAGTTATAAAGCTACCTTATATGGCTTATAGCCATGGTTACAACCCCAGCTGCGCATTCAAATAATGCTTTTTGCACTCTGATGGATAATGAAGGTTGAGCATGGTGAGTGATGGTTGTTTCATGTTGTTTCTGTCTAGTGAAGGTTCATGATGGTTGATGATGCTTCGTGATGATTGACGATGACTGACGATGGTACTGTCAGCCTAACGCTTTGGTGTTGCTCGTGGTTGCTGAAGCGTGGGCAGGCGGGCTCAAACCATGTGGGTGTACCTTCAGTTTCCTGATGTGAAAGAATATGGAGGTAAGCCACGCCTTTCATCAATGTACGCTCTTGAGAGCGAGGAACACGATCCTTGGCCGCGCAATCAGCGATGGGGGTTTGTCTTGCAGGAGCTTCCCAAAGATGATTACGTGTACCAAGAGGACGTAGAAAAACCCATGAGGTGCGGTTGCGGATGGGCGGCCAGCAGTATTGAGCAGATTGATATGCAAGCAAGCCTCAGGCCGCCACGAAAGAACCGCAAAGAACTGCAATCATCATGTTTCAGCCGCATAGACTAGAGCACCTTTCTGTTGGACTTGCTTTCAACCATCATCCTCTGCTGATTTGGATCGCATTGAAACTTCACATCCTCAGGCAAAGGTTGGCGAGAAAGCCAAGGGGAACCGGTTGGCAGCGAGTGGGGGACAAGGTGCCAGGGAGTATGCGTGGGGAAGGGCGTGGCAAGGACGTATGACCACCAGAAGCGTGGCGTTTAGTTTCGAACAGAATCAGACACTAATCAATCTGGAAGCGGAAGAAACCATTCTCAGAGGTTTACCTACTGTACAAAGTGGTGTTTTGGTTCAAGTAATGGCACACAGCGATTTTGAAGGGAAAGCCTGAGAGGACGATGGATGGCGTTGCTTTCCAGGTGATCTTGTTCGAGGTTGTGGTGTCGAAAGCGATGTTGGAATTCATGCTTTCAAAATTCTGCTCGGCCAGAAGAAGCGCATCAGCATTCCAAAAGTACCATCGACATGAACAAATCCAGTTTTAGATGAAGAACTCTTGTTGATCAACATGATCAAGTAACACCCTCGCATCCATGCACAGGCCCAACAAAAACTAACACGAAAATTGCCGATCGTCACTGCTCTCGTCACCATTTGCTGCTGCAACGAACGCCACCGCAGCTTGGCTCAGCAGAATGTCCCGTGGCCTCCGTGCAGTGTCCTCCACGGCACGATGGCAGAGATCCCTGGATGAGCTCTGGAACAGCCATGAGAAGGACCAATCACGGCAGCCAATAAAGGGAGGTATCTACTAGTAATCATCTAGGCACTTGGTGGTTTTAGACATTTGTTTCTGATTTGTTTATCTCTGTTGATTGATTGACGTACATTTTTCTTGGAGGTTGAAACTATCAGGCTATGCTAGTCTAAGAGGATCATTAGCAACATGGAGAACACCAACAAGTCAGGCAGGTGCGTGAAAACACAGGAGATCGAGAGAGATTGTGTTTCGAGTGATTCGGATTTCATTCCGCATGAAGATTTTTCCGATCACATTGCATGGGGGTTTACGCTGCGACCAGCTACCAAATCCATCACCAGCCATCATTAACCCAATTTAACAATGGCTGTAGGGTTCTTATCAACTATTACCAGCTTACCAACCAATCCTACCCGTTGGACGCACACGTCAATCGACCACCCTAACAGGTAACCATCACAAAGCGTCATTAGCATTTGTTAGACATGATCAACCACCCTACTAACAATCATTCTGGCCAACCCTGTAAACAATCACTGAGCATCAATTAGCCATTCATTAACCATCCTCAAGCAGCAACCATCCTTAGCCACCCTTAGCCACCCATAGCCACCCTTAACCATCCTTAGGCATCCTTAGTCATCAATGCACCATTGCTTCGGCCGCATCCTTCGCCTCCGCAGGATCTGGTGGAGTACACTCGAACTCTGCAGCTGTTGGGCAAGGCCAAGCGCTGGGACCTTGGCCTAGCCCTGCTCCAGCATCTCCAAGACGATGCACTGCAGGTGGGCGTGTGGTGGCATGGATGGTGGCAAAGTGTTGGAGTTTGATGCGCAAGAATGCTTAAGAATGGCCAGGCATGAGCAATCGTGGTTGGTGTTGGTTGGTGGTTTTTTGGTGGATTGGTGGTTATTGACGAGCTAAGTGGATGATTGATCATTTCCGATTGCTAGCAGTTGAGTCACTTTAATTGTGGTTGGTTTTGGGTGACGCCTGGCGACACTTGGCTCCCAAAGCATTGGTCATCCAGTGGAGGAAAACCTTAGGAATTTTGAAGCCAGAGATATCCCGTGGCTCGTGGTGGTTCCTCGTGACATGGTCGGGCAATGGATGAAGCCCAGGGTCAATCACACAGCTCATTTTCCCCCAAAAATCCTTATGACATCATTCGAAAGCATTGAAATCAACCATTGTTGGCATTCTTGAGCCATGACTGGTTGCTGCACAACCATTGGTTATAGCGGTTATAGCATTTGTTATAGCCAGGGTCAATCACCATAGCCGAACCCAGCGGCACCACTGGTTGCCTCCCCAGGCGGATGGTGTGTTTCACACCAGCCTCATCACCGCTTGTCGCCGTGGCGCCGCATGGGCTGCGGCTGCAGAGCTGCTGGAGAGCTTGGAGGAGGGCGGAGGCGGCGCCGCATGGGTTAGCTGGTTGGTGGTTTGATTGGCGGTTTTTATTTTCCCTAGGAGAAAGATATCTTATTAACATTAGAAATATTGATATATTGTAAAAATTATGTTGAAAAATATGTTATTTACAATTGGTGGTTTTGAACCATATTTATTAGCAATTGGTTGGTTGACTAAAATTGTTCATAGGGGTTCAAACCACCAACCAGTTAGCCATGGGCAAGTAAGACACCATGATGATTCAAAAAACCACAGGGGGTTAGTTGATGGTGAGTGCCCAGATGAACCTCCGGGATGGCGATGGGAAAAACATTGATGGTGACTTGATGCTTAAGAATGGTTGATGAATGGTTCATGGCCAATTGATGCTGAATGATGGTTAAAGGGGTGGCTTTACTGATGGCGAGCATGGAGTTAATCAGGATTGATGATGGTGAAGAATGGTTTTGTTGGATCACCCGCCAGCCATTCTTGATCGTGACTCACATGGTGCGGACCTTAAGGTTTCGACAGGAAGAGAGATGTGATTGACTGTGATTGGGATATTCACCGAGGATGTGAGCTACTTGGTTACAGCTGGGGCTGGCGATGATATCACGCTTGCTGGAATACAATGCCAGCCAATGAAACACACAGGAACAAACCATTTTCCTCCGGCAAAAGTTGCGCATCAACCATGCTGTTGGAGGGATGCAGCCTGCAGCATTGGTACCCCGGTCCAACAACGACCTCTACGATGAAGCTGGCATGACTGCATTGCTTGAGCTCGACCAGTGGTGACTATGAATAAGTATCGCCTTTGGTTCTCAACCCCCTGGTGATCATATCAACTGCACATGACCATCGGTCAACATGTTCATCCATGTTCGCCATCAATTTTCCCAAAACCATTGGTCAACTTTTCATTGGAACTCCAATCTTGGCTTTCATGGTCTAAATCATTTGGATCATAAACCAATCATGGCCATCCAAAACCCATTGGAGTTGCAACCTGCCACCATGGTTCCCCCGCAACCAGCACCTCCATGGGTTGACCACGACCCACCTGGGTGGCCCCGGTGGTGTCACCCAGGCGCCACGGTGCATCACTACGGTGCGGTGGCCAGTGCCTTCGAAGCCGCCCGGAGGTGGCAAGAGGCGCTGCAGCTCATTGGGCGGCCGCAGCCTGCCAACCAGGCAGGTCAGGGGACAAGATGAGATCCTCAACAAGGGAAAAATGATAAATTGATCAAATGTGGCTGGTTTTCATATGATTTCATATGATTGCATATGATTTTAAATGTTGTCATATGATTTCATATGATATCATATGTTGTTTTTGATTTCATATGATTTCAAACGTTTTCATATGATTTCATATGATTTCATGTGATTTCACATGATTTTACTTGATTTCATATTATTTTATATGATTTCATTTGATTTTATATGATTTTATGTTTTCATATGATTTCATATGATTTGATATGATTGCATATGATTTCGTATGATTTTATTTGTTTTCATTTGATTTCATATAACTTCATTTGATAGGAAGAAGAAACATGGTGATTTGTTTGGATTTCAACCAGGAAAAACGGATCAAACATATAAAAAAGTGATTTACCCAGCCTTGAATAAAGCATCAGGAAACAGCTGTTTGTTGAACTAACTAGCCAGAACTAAGGTTTGTTTCATTAGCGCTTAGTGAATGAACTAGGGGGTTATTTCATTGACATCTAGTGAATCATCGTTTCATTTGGTTTATCCAGATGGATCTTTCATCAAGACACTTCCAGAACCAAACTTCCTTGGCGTGTCCACTGGTCAGCTCTCAGGGGTGTTCCATCCCACCTGGTGGCACAGGAATTTCTGGGAGCCATCATCAGCGCGTGCGAGAAGGCTTCTCGATGGGAGTCATGCATGTACCTCCTGAATTCAATGGAATCTCATCACGGCGTCACTCCCGTGTCTTGGACGTGCAGCGGTCTGTTGATGATTGGCGAAAAAGCCCTGGCAATGAGATGGTTGATGACGATGGTTCGCAATGGGAGTGCATCAAGATGTAGCCGGTGATGAGAGGGATCTGCAGCGTTTCCATTTCTACTCTCAACTGTGATCGTAGTAATGGCCATGAGATCAGGACTGAAGCAGTGGATGCAACCAACAACATGGCGTTCCAATGGGGTTCTCTGTGGTCACCAGTGGAGGGATGCCAAGGTTTGCTTCAACTTTGGCTCAAGCTTTACAGCTCAACAAGCTCATCTTTCAGTTGGCCAATCCGGACATGACAATGCCTACTCTTTTGACAGCCAAGCCATCCGTTGGCAGAGGGTCATGTGCTGCAGAAGGTTGGCTTGATGAGAAATTTGGAGAGGACAAGGGCCAGAGTCAGGACTATACATTCTTTGGAGTTGACTTCAAGCCAATCTTGCCAGTGGCTCTTGCCATTTGCACCGTGGCCCGGGCTATTTGCATGTTCCTGGTGCAAATCCCCATGTTGTCACCTTTTTCTTCCCTATCACAGGAAGCGCTTTTTTCTGGCTTCGCGGTGATCTATCTTGTCACCTTGATCCTCATGGGCTACTATTCCTTTGTCAATCCTGAGCAAGAAGACCAACATGGTGGTGCTGGTGCCGACCTTGAGGCAGGAGTGCCACGTCGGCACCCGATTGGCAGTTTGGGAAGAATGGGTGCCGACTGGCATTGGCCCGTTGAACCACCGGCAGTTCGTCTTGACGGTCGGAGGTTTGGTTGTAATAGCAGAACTCGGCATCTTGGTGGACATTCCACTCGCCGTCATCGCAGAGAAGGGCTTGCTTCGGGCTTGATGAGCGGGACCATCCTGGCCATGCACTTGGTATACTCTGTTGCTCTTCTTGCTGTTGCTGGGCCCGTCTTGAAGATGCACTTCGGCTTGATTTCGGGAAATGAGATGGCCCTTAAGCGAGAGAACGAACACTATATCGCCAACAACAGCAATGTTGGTGACAACATTTCAGTGGAAAATTTGGAGGACGAGATCAAAACGTTGTTTCGCCAAGATGCCCCCGGGTATCGCTCCAGGAATCCCTTGGACTGCAGGATGAATTGCTGCAACTTTTGGTGCCAACCCGCTCCTGCCACGGCAGCACAGGTGCGACAGGTGAAAGCATTCGCACGCTCGGTCTTGAGACTTGCGTGGGGCATGCCAGTTAGCAATCTTTTGGAACCAGATTAGGCTCGGGTAACACATGATTGCCAATTCCTTCTTGATCTTTGTTGTTCCGTCACGATATTCGCCAACCATGAAGGAATCATTCTTCCTATTGTCAATCAGTCAGTTTCATTCTCAATCCCTATTCCTGTGTATCTTTCACCAAGCGTTCACCTCAAGCCGCCAACCTCACCATTCACATTCGCCAACCATTTCAAAACCATTGCCCAGCCACAAACCTCACCACAAACCATCGTTTACCATGACCGTGAACCATCACCATTGCCCTTACCATCATCAACATTAGCCAACCATTCGTGGGCCCCCACGCATGAACCATCACTACCCTCAGCTAACCATCCATGAGCACAAGCCCGCCATGGGCCCACCCCATGCATCCCATCCCATCCCATCCCCGAGGACATCATCGCCTTCAACACGGCCATGGTCAGCTGCGGCCGCGGCCTGCGCTGGCGCGACGCACTGGCGACGCTGGAAAGACTGAAGCGCAAGCAGCTGATGCCCAGCGTGGTGAGCTACAGCTCGGTGCCAGCGGATGTGGGGGAGAACCTGGGGGTGGTGGGTGATGGTTCATTGATGGTTAAGGCATGTTAAGGCCATGGCTCATGATGGTTCAGTGGTCGCTTAATGATGTTTAATGTGATGTTGGTGGTTCATTGGTGGTTAAGGCCATGGTTAATGGTTGACGACGGTGAGCCATGGTGGTTAATGATGGTTACTTTGGTGGTTTATTCATGACTAACATTCGTGGTGGTTGATTGACCTGATGGTTATTGACATGATGATTTTGGTGGATGGGTCGTTGATGGTTGAGGCCATGGTTCATGATCAACAATGTGGTTTATCTGGTGGTTGATAATGGCTAATTTTGGTGGTTGATGATGGTTATTTTGGTGGTTAATGGTTGGTGATGGTGAGCAATGGTGGTGAATGATTGCTGATAGTAGTTTATTGCAAACGGTCATCGCAAAAATGACGATGATGATGATGATGATGATGATGATGATGATGATGATGATGATGATGATTGATCATGGTTATTGGTCAATGATGGCGAGAAATTGTGGTGAATGATTGTTGATGGTTAGCCATAATGGTTAATAGTGATGGTTAATGATACTTAATTTTACTTCCCATATCTTTTCGTTCAGAAATGTTCAGAACCCAGTGATGGGCAATCAAAAAGCATCGTTCAGCCACACTCAGCATGATCAACCCAAAACAAAATTCACCATCACTCACCATCCTTAACCATCATTCAGGTTCAGATGATTAACCATCATTCAGGTAATCATTCGTCAATAAAATTCAATATCAACCATGATGAATCAAACCCCCCTGGTGCTGACCAACGTTCGTCCACGCCTTGTCACGTCGTGCAGGTGATGAGTGCCTTGGAACGATCGCGGCAGTGGGAACTGGCGATTCGGCTCTTCGAAGAGATGTGCGGGGAAGAGTTGCTGCTTGCAGATTGTATCACTTGGAAGCTGAGCGGCACGGTGGGATAGGGTCGGTACGGTCGTGACGCACCGGTGGTACGGTCTTGCTTGGTTGGCTGTGATGCTCTTGGAGTTGAGCTGATTTTTTTTCGAGGTTCAGATGGAGTGTTTTTTTTAAAATTCCTTGGAGTGGCTGCAACTTGAACGATCCCTGGTCAGGAATTCGTTGGTGAGTGCTTGTGAAAGTGGAGAGCAATGGGGCAGAGCCCTGTATTACCTCTCCAGTGCTGAGAGAGAAGTATCTTGGATCCTGGTCCAGAGGGCGAGGTGAGCATCAAGTGCATGTAAGCAGATGCTCGGTTTATTGAGATGTGTCAATCCCCGTGGCTCAACAAAGAACTCGGTTCTGTGTCCTTTCCACTTGCGCATATGACAATCTTACCATATCTCACATCTCAATTTGCGAGGTCGATTGTCCAGGCGAGAGGTCGTGTTGGCAACTCTTCTGATCATCAACCACCATAAATCCACCATTCATCCACCATTCGTCCACCAGTCATCCACCATACATCCACTGTTCCCGTGGTTGATGCCTCCGGCTTCGGGGTGCTTGGTGCTTCACCAGCCGCGCTTCTCAGGTGAGCAGCGTTCTAAAAATATAGCTCTTTACATGTTTAGTAAAGGGCTAGCGGTAACTGAGGTGTGTTTCGTAAGGTATTCGTAAGCTGTGACATAAGCTATGTGAGGAAGACATGTTTTCGTAACGATTCGTAAGCAATATACATGCCCACCAATTCTTTACCGTAAGCGAATCGTAAGCTAATCTTGTCCCAAACCCTATCCGTAAGTAAAATGTTGGAAAACGTAAGCTACCGTAAGCTGAATCGTAAGTAAATAGTTATCGCCTTGAAATCAAAGAACGATTTTGAACACGGCTCAGGTGAGTTGCACTGATGTTATGTGGCGTCAAGGCTTGAAACCCGGCTACAACTCCCTGATCAGCGCGTGTGTCCTTTGGCCGCGCTGGGTTGGAGTCTGGAATCTCTAGGCCCTAGGCTAAGATGAGCAGAAATCTGCTGAGGATGAGCAGGAATCTCGCGGTCTCTTTGATCTTTGTTCAGCGAAATCCCGTGGCCTCAGTGATCATTCGAAGGCCTACTAGGCTCCTTGATATTCCCCTGGCACGTACCTGACAAGATTTAATAACCCCAAGTTCGAGACCCTAACGAAGCGGAAAAACTTTCATTCCACCACATCAGCCTTTCACCAGCTTCCATCATGATCATCATGTTCCTACCAGTTCCTACCAGTTCCCACCAGCAGTCGCCACCAGTTCCAACCCGTTCCGCGCTTGCGCCTCGCAGCTCCCAGGCGAAAGCGGGGCAGTGGGAGATGGGTCTCCACCTGCTCGGCAGGGACGGCTGCGAAGCGATGGATGTCGTGTGCTTCAACTCGGTGCTGCTGCACCTGGACGGCTCCACCTGGCGCCGCTTGATGGACAGCTGGGGGAAGCTGCTGTGGCAGCAAGGAATTTGAGGTTTTTGAGGTGGATTTACAAGGAGAGGCCCCTAAGTTATAACAAGTTAAGTAACTTATAAGTTAAGTTAGGGAACTTAGAAAAAGTTAATACGAGTTAAAGTTATAGAAGTTATAAGTTATTTAGTATCTATTTATATCTTTTTATATCTTTTTCTATCTTTTCGGAATCTTGTTTTTTTCCGCCAGGGATTTCTGGCAGATTGAGGACATGTTTCTGCGCCCGATGACAAAAGTGGAGCGAGGACGCTGTTGTTTTTTCACGGCACACAAAGGATGTGATTGCCGGCGTCGCGCCACCAGGTGCACGAACGGGGTGCTAGGCGATACGCAGACCCACCAGCAACTAGGGAGACTGAAAAAGTGCTGCAGCGAGAGAACCTGTAGTACACATTTTTCGTGTTTCTTCTTGAGATGTGTTTTTTTTGCGGGTGTTTAGACAAAAGCAATAGTACACATGTGTTTTTTTATTTTTTGGACGAAGAACTGAAAATACACATGTGTTTTTTGTTTTTTGGTGTGCACAAACGTCCACAGTACACATGTGTTTTTTTGATTTTTTTCCGCACCCCAGACGTAAAAAAACACAAAAAAACACAAAAAAAACACATTCTTTTTCCATGCTTTTGGAAGCTCTGGGAAGTAGTGGGTGGCTCCTAGATCCGTACGGCGTTCCAGCTGGAGTTCTCCTTTTTTTTCCCTGCAAGTTCTGTTGCCCAAAAAGTCTCAGCGCCGGAGACCGCTCTGAATGGGCATAGCCAAGATTTTTCTGCGCGTGTCAACCTAACCCTTGAAAAACATGACCCTAAAAAACCAGGAGTTAACTTTTTCTATCTTTTCTTAACTCTTTTATAACTATTTATAACCGCCCCCTGTAAAACTTATAACTTATGTTGTAAGTTCCTCAATAACTTATAAGTCTGTACAAAGATAGAGAACTTATAACTTAAGTTGTCAGACTTATAAAATGAGTTGCGCAACTTATAACTTAAGTTATAAGTTGGGGGCCTCTCCTTGTACAGTGATTTATATGGTTTTATCATGAGGAGTGGCAGGGGAGTTTGAGAAGCGGTAGCCCAAAAGCATCATATATCGCTGGCACAGCTGGTTACCCGGAACAGTACCCCAAATGTAGCGATACACGGAGCTATGAAGGAGTCACACCTGGAGCGATACCAGCACCTGCAGAACCCAAACGTGGAGCGTTCCTCAGGAAAGCCTGGAGGTTACCAACTTCTACACCCCTTTTTTCTCCAAGAAAAAATTAAGGAAACTCGACAACAATCTCTGCCCGAGCTTTTTGATAACATCCTGAACCAATGATGAGCTAACTATGTGTGGAGCGATACGGGGCCGGGAGGGAAGCTGGTGCAGTTGAACTGTTTGGTTGGGATTTTTCGGGTGTTACTGGCGCGGGTGTGATGGTTGCAGCACTTGCAGCAGCGACCTGTGAGGCATAGCGCTGGCATTGCAAGAAATGGCGCAGTCACTGGAACTTCCGGAGGATACCACGCAAGACCTGACCATGAACCGAGCTTCATCAGCGGCATTTCAGCATCTTGCCGTGATTTTTGTGATGGGTGTGCGACTCTCTTTCCACCAGTCCGTGACACTGCCCAACATGGCTACTCTGAGTCCCAGAATCGCTGCCCCATTGTTAGCTATTACTGGCCTGTTACCCATGCATCAACCAGATGAAGCATGAGCTTGCTTCAATCAGTTAACACTGATCATCATAACCACTATCAACCATGAGTTTTAAAAACACTATTACCAGTATGACCACTAATAGCCTTAATCCTGGCCAATCACCAACCATCAACCCTCAATTAACCAGTAATCAGTGATAATAGCCATAATTAATAATCATCAATTAACTTACGACTATAAACGACCTCTTCCGCCCTGCGCTTCGGCAAGAGGCTCTGAAAAAAAAACGAACAATTACCACCATTATTTTAAAATTTTAGATTATATATACATCATTAACCATCAATTCACAATTAGTATAGCCACTATTAACTATGATTAGTTACTCCTATCACCATAGATTACATAGTTAATACTCCTAGTTCTTATCCAATAATCAATGCTTAAAATTGGCTATACTAATCAAACCGATTAATCGATACTCCTATTACCACCATTAATCAATTACAACCACTTTTAACCATTGATTACCCATTGATTCATCATCCTCAACCGCCTGAGCCCAGGACCGCCAGCTGCTACAAGCACTTCCACCGGACCTCCCTGAGCTCCGTTCAGCTGCTATGGCACCAGCTGCGCGCGGTCCGACCTTCCGCCGGCGGGGAGTTTTTCTTGGAAGCGTCCATGGCAGCCAGCCGTGCCCTGGAGCAGCCGTTGACTGGTGAGGGGATGAAGAACTGCAGGACATCAACCTGTAGTGATTAAAGTAGGGACTCAACAACCTGTAATGATGATTTTTAATGACACCTGTAGCTTGTTGAGAGCTCTTGGCGGTGGTTCATAATGATAGGTCATTTTTTTTTTCGATTGTTTACCTCTAAGCGGCATTTTTTTAATATGCAAGGGGATGAAAAAGCCAACTATATACCTCCTTGAATGTTTACCAGTAATATTTGACAACCAGTTGATCCAGCGGCTGCTAGGGGCTTCTCAAAACTATGAGCGAGGTCAGCCATTGAGTAATGGCAGATCCAGCTGAACTGCCAACACTTTTGGGCCTGGCAGGTAATTTCCCGTCAAGAATTTGGGTGGTATAAACAGCTGGATCTCCCACCATTAGTGTTGACCAATGTGAACCATCATGGTTGCTAATCAGCAATGCTGGTTCAAACGTCTAAAAGTGTCAATGGCTTAATGCCAATAGTTGCTTAATTGCTTCAGAAATAGACCAGCCACCATTCGATAGTCAGTAATAGTTTGTCCAGAGGTGATTGCATCATGAACGTTAATTGCCTTTTGTTTAACAATTATGCAAATTATGTTTTTTGAATTATGAACGATCAAGTACTAAGTATTCTTAACCATCATCCATTATGTTGTCACAAGCGGCAGCAGCCAACCAGTTGTTGATATTGTTTATAGTGATTGTTATATCATGGTGGTTAGGAGGTTGCCATGATTGCTTAATCAACCAGTGTTTAAGAAACATGAGTTAATTGGTAGTTCAGAAACTGTCGTCAGTTGTCAATCCAATGACGATCCATTGGCATTATCTATAACTATTCTGAACCATTCTTTTACTCATCAAATGCAGTGGTTGATTCTTCTATGAATAGTTCATTCAGTATTGCAATAGTTTCTTAGCTACCATTTTATTGTCTATAAGCATTACTCATCATTCACCACCATCAATCATCAGCATTCACAGTTGTATAACCAGTACCAGGATGCCTGTTGTATCACCACTACTGGTTAGTTACTGTGCGCACCATCCATCTAATACTGGTCATGAACTTGCCACTCAATTTGCTAACATCTATATTGTTCAAATTTCTGGTTCCATCAACCATCTGGTCACCAACTTGCTACTCAATTGATGTTATAAGATGGGTAGCTCCTCAATTTATGTCTATGATTTAGCCCCATCTGGTTTAGGTTATATAACTCCATTACTGGTTACTAAGCACCACCCACCACCCACCACCCACCACCCACCACCACCCAGCAGGTCTGCGCAGCCTGGCTGTGCAGTGCAGCTGGTTGGACCGCTCCATGCAGCGCAGCATGGAAGCTGCAGCGCTACGGAGCCTGGCGACGCTCACTGAGGACGCGACGCCGGGGGGGGCCATGTATCATGGCCTCCATCATGCTTCGTTGGTGCTCAGTCCCATGATCTTAGAGGGATCTTTTAGGTGGAAATATATGATGAAAATTGATGAAATATGGTTATAGTAGGACAATTTTAAGGGAATATGGTGGTTGATGATGGTTGATGATGCGTGCAAGTAAGTGGATGGTAAGCAGCAACGACAACAATAGCAAGAACCCTGTGCGTTTGCAATCTGTATGTTCTGTTTGTCCGCTTCTGGAGAAGCATTGGAGCGGTTGTTTGCGAAATCCGTCCCCGGCAGCATGCAACATCGGAATTATTTGTTGAAAGTTGTGGAAAGAAAATGGAGCGAAGCCAACATTTTCTCCAGAGATGCCTCCACTTTGTTGGGTGAAACACCCCCCACCCCGCCTTGAAGACTTGCGAAGTACCTTTCCCGAGGCCCCCAAAGGCGGGCCGAAGCCGTGGCGCCTTTGGCGGCTCCCGGATGGTGCCCTGGAAGTTCTGAGCAGCATCGGCTGTGGCTTCTCCCGCGTGGCGCTGGACTACACCCGGGGCTTTCCGCGGTTTCAGCGTGGCGAAAACGGCGTGGAGCGGCCATGGGATGTCAATGGCCGGTCCTGGTGCGGTTGGGGCTGGGGGTTTGGTGACTTCCTTGCTTTCTGTCAATCTCAAAGGTCAGCTATAGCCGGATTATTCGAATACTGATGATTTGTAGCAATGAGATGCCATGAGAGTTTGAAAACCCTACCAGATAAAACAATCAATAGCTAGCCATGTACCATCAAACGCCAGGGGTTTATTGATGGTTGCATCCATCGAACCTAAGAGTCCTCCCTTGGTTGATCAGGGAGGCGGCAGGACTGATCTCGTAGTGGAACTTGGCAAAGGCTGAAGTCATCATGGGGTGTCATGGTTGCGACCAACCAGGGCCACCCACCATCAACCAGCCACATGTGATGAGTACAGCGGACACATGTCATGTGTACATGCATGTATGTGGACATTGGAGCCACGCTGGCACAATCTTTCAATAATCTTGTAGATCCATAGTGCACTTAGATAGATAGCTGGCTAGATAGAACATGTTTGAATACCCAGCATGGCCTGTGCAACTTGATGCCTTCCACTCCCCACTCGCTACAAGAGATGATAGTGTGTTTTTTTAAAACCAGTTATGGATAGGTTGGAAGTAGTCCCGAACTTTGTTTTCGCGCTACGGGCGAAAGTTCTTCATTTGTGCGGTTGCTATGTTTACGCTTACTGCAATTGATAGGGTAAGAACCAGGACTCGCCATATTTATTCAAGGTCATGGTGATGTGGTAGCAGTCACCACGGAACTGTCTAAAGCAACAGAGCACCAAGTGAAACACGGGGGGTGTTTTTTCGTCCTACCAAGCTGTACATCCTTATTCATGCAACTACCACTGTTCATATGCCCCACACGCATGTGATCACACGTGCATGCGTGCGTGCAAGTTTCAATGCCTACAGATTTTTTTGGTTCGATCTCACATGCCGTAGAGTTGCTAAGGGCATCCCCTTCCATCACCAGCCTCAGTGCAGAACTCGGCGCCGGCGAGCTCTGCCAGGAATTCTTCCGGCACAGCAGCGCTCCTATGGCCTTTGACCCCGTAAAGGGCCGATATCTGAAAGTGGACCCGGTGACAAACTCGTGCCCCGGGGAGGACAAAGGCGTGGGAAATTGTGCAGGTTGTAAGGCGTGGTAAATAGATGTAAAATAATGTAAATAGTGCAGGTTGTAAGACTTCAAGTCCGAGTCAGTCCTATGAATGAAGGCTCTTTTTCGATGCTAACCCTGGTGCGTCACTCACCTCGTTGGTCTATTTTTAGAAGCTTCTCACCTTGGCAAGAAGATTCTATCCGAAAGTGCCTCAGCTTCGGGTGTAGAAGCGACTGAGAAATTGACAGTCGATCGGCCATATTAGTGTAATGAATATCAACCCGATGGCCCAGTCAACGGTGCGGTGGTGGAACTGTTTTTTTGTTCTCGTGAGAATGGTAATCCTACGACGCCATGAGTGTTTCTAGCGAGTGGAATCCTTGGAATGGACATGGGGGCTGACAGGTACATCGATTGTGACATGCCTCATGACCCCATCGAGTATCCTCTGGTGGTCAACACTGGCGCGTCGCTGGTGGGACAGACGGATGAGGCGCCCAAGCAAGCGCGCCCCGCACAGGCGTAGGGTGACCATCCTGAGCCAGGTTGCACTGAATGGAGGCTGCTCACAAGTGTTGAATTGTTTACATATACTGCTGCATACTGCCTGGTTGCTTGACCTGGGCATGTAAATTTCCTTTCCAGGGGAAAACGGGTTCATTTTGCGACCAATTCGGCGAGTGGTTTTGACAGCGTTGGCAGCCGCAATTTTCCAGCGTTGGCACTGCAACAGAGCAGATGTGCCTTACGAGATGTTGCTGAATGGTAAGAAATGGCTGGGTCAGAAGTTGCTCCATGTGATGAAAACTACCCAGCTAGCGGCCTAAAAGAATGATCCATTGATCCCGGTGGTGTGATGGTTATCATCCATGAGCCAACCATTGATCACCTGTTACACATATAGTCATATACTTAAAACCTATAGCAAATCATTTGTTAACCAGCCATCAACGTTCAAGAGCCCGCATTAAATGACCATCAACCATTCCCACAACAGCTCGGCGGAACCTCTGCAGAGTTCCCTTCCACAGGACTTGAACGCCCCTGACCGACCCCGGAGCATGTTGCTGAAGGAGATTTCCGGAGAGTCAGATGCCTTCTCTGGTTGGGAGTGCCCAATCACTAGTTGGTTGCTTTATTGATGGTTAGTTGTGGGGATACAATGGTTAAACAGCTAATTATTGTTGTTTTTGGGCACCAATAATTGGGTCTTAATTGATGGTTAAACTGGCTATTAGTTAACAAGTGTGGTTTAACCATGGGGGACAATAGCCAACATGAACCTTCGGGATGGCGATGGAGAGAATAGCCAACAACAGGGCATACAATGGTTAAAGATGCTTGGTAGCTTGATTGACATTTTTTATTTTCCCTCATATTGGGGATGGTTGGCTGATGAGCAAGCATGTTCTTGGCATGGCTTCTATCCACCAACCAGTTCTAGGTGGATACAAGATGCATGCCCATGAATATTGGCACGCACAGACGGAGCTACTTGTGTGGTCAGGTGCATCAACCACCATACTGCCAGTTGGGACTAAAGATGATTACAGTCTGGGTTTTTCCAGTCAAAGTACTGATCTATTTCCTAATGCCCGAAACAGCACCAACTCTTGATGGACAGGAGCTGGTGAAAACTGGCGCTGCCATGAAGACCCCACTGTTCTTCTTGGACCAGTTGGGGCGCCCGGATGCGCCCGGGCGGTCCTGCCAGAGAAGAATCATTGAATGGGCAGATTCATCCATGGTAATCCTCTGGCAATTATAAGCAGTTTATCCATGGTGATTAGCAGGGGATCACCATGCTAATCACCATGTAAATCAATGTAAATCAGCCCAGTTTATCCATGGTGATCCTCTTCTGCCCAACTGTTGCTTCGCAACATGCTGCAAAACTGAATTGTTTGAGTCCAGGCATCGTTGACTATTGGTAAAACATAAACAGATGATAAACGACACATGCGACATGATGAAATCCGGTGATCTATCATTATTTGTGAGGCACAATAAGACCCATAAGGCCATTGACTGTTAATAAGCACAAGTATCAATTCACTTGCCATTAACTGATACTCACTTTCAAACTATCATGCCATAGCCCTTGACCATTCGCTATTGACTATTCCTTACTACCCCAACCATTTCCATAAACGGTTGTCCGTTACCAGCTCCACAACAACCAGGTGGCCACTAATTCCCCATTTTTATTACATATTACTATGTTATTACATGAATCATTTCATTCACCAATAATTGATATTAGCCATGAACTTCTCAACCAAAGGTAATCAACTATTACTTGATATTCATTGTCCATACTGTTAATTACCATGTAATATCAAGTTGATATTACATACTATTACCTGATATTCCATGGTATCTACGGACCATTGTTAACACTATCTCCACAACCTGTCAGCTGATTAGTGCATCCCACCGCGCGGTCAAGGCCTGCAGCCTGCTTTGCCCTTTTCGATGGGGTGCGAGGCTGGGAGTGTCGCTGCATACTGTCACTAGAAGTGACTGTAGAGGGAAATCACATACAATCAGATTCTGTATGATCAGATACAATCACACGCACCTAGAAATGTATATATAGTATGTGTAGGTATATTAATTTGTTTATTCATTAATTGTGTATTATTTTATGTCGTTACATTTGCTATTGCGCACACACGTCATTTTTGTATATATATATATATTTCAAATATATAGTTTATTTATTTATTTATAGTTTTTTCATTCCCAAAAAAGGGGTTCTTGCGCTTCGCTTCCGCGCAGCTTACTTCCGCAGCCAGGGGGAGCAGCAGTGGAGTGGTGCTCCAAGCACTTCCACACCAAGCTGCTGCCGCAACTCAGCGTTTGGGAGCTTGGCTGCTACTCACTGTGACTCAGCCACCATGAGCCAACCAGCCAATGATTTCGTAGCTGGATCTAGCTGGTGAATGGTTCAATAATAGGGGATAACAGGCGATAATATGGCTAGCAATAGGGGATAGTAGTCATTATAATGGATTAAGTAGCTGGTTAAGTAGCTATTGTCCACCATGATCTAGATGGTTAATGCTTCAATAGTAGGGATAATAGGGGATCACCAATGATTGACTAGCTGGTTCATGGTTAGTAATAAGGGATAACCAACGATAACAGTGGATATACTGATATCTGCTGTAATTGTCCATAGGATTTTTATCTAATCATATTTGATCATTCAGCATCATAAGTATAATGGAATGATTAGTGTGATCATTAATCATGGTCAGTTTCTTCTAGGAATCATCATCAGTAATGATTTCAGTGACTCACCTGAATCGAAATGCATGAACGAAGAATTAAGCATCATGACTCATAGTTAATTCCCATGATGTAAATTTGAATCATCATTGTTGATGAGATATGTTGACTCCATTTCACTCCCACACATTACGGATCAGTATGTTTTATAATGTTTTTTTTATTTTTTCATATACAGATACATGTTCACGGTTGATGATGAGTCATCATTTAATCAGTCCGACCCCGGACAAGACGCAATAAGGCCGAACTTTGGATGACACAATCCGTTTAGGAGTATCCTCACTTTTCTTCCACCATGCGCAACCCCGCACCATCGGTCTAGATCGGGGCTCTTCACTTCATTTTTCAAATCCCTTGCCCGCCAAGTTTTGATATCATTTGGTGTGATTGTTTCCAGGGAGGTACATGTGCACATTGACACCCTGACGCAATCATACTAAGGTACATATTTATTTCATTCATTTATCTATTTACTTACTTACTTACTTATTTACGTATATTTAGATGCCTATATACCCTGTGTACTGTTGGTACTGCTGTTCATGTGTAATCACCCAACGTGTAGCTAGTTTCTATCGTTGGCCACCCGTTGATTGCAGCAAGGCCTCCATTACCAGCTGGCATGATGCCGACCTCAGGCGCGCCCTGGGCTGCCGCAATGTGCTACATCTATGCATCGATCATTTGCTGTCTAAGTACTTAAGCATCAATCCAAGGTATCTAACTATCTATCAATCAAACTTGTCTAACCACTTTATCGATCATTATCTCTATATCTTAAATTATTTTTACATGGGTAACTAGAAGTTTTTTGCGCATTTTTCCGCAACAGTCAGCCAGAGCTTTCAGAGCAACTCCAGCCACAGGGATCTTTTCCAGTCGATCCTGGCGGAGCTCGATGTGGGAATTCTCAGCTCGAGTTGTTGCTTTGAGATTCTGGCAGAGCAGGTGAGGACAGTTGATGGTGGTCATACTTAGATTAGTTGGCAGTTAGTTGTTGATGGTGATGAATGCTTTGGTAGATCAAATCGTTGTGCATTGATGGGATGCTTTATGCCTGGATGGTTCGTGTCTGGATATGAGTGTCCGTTCCCAGTTTGCAATGGTGAAGGGAAAGGCTGGCCGTCAACCTCTCTTGAGAGGGGCTGAAGGTGTCAGGCTAGGCCTGGGATCAGCTGGTTGAGTAGCCTTGCAGGATGTCCGACAGGAAGGAGCAGTGAAATACTTAGACTAGTTCCTGGTGGTTGACAGCTATTTGAGATTCATATTCATAAATAGTTTCTAAGCGATAGTCGGTCATGGTTCATGAGTTTGATAGTGGTGACAAATAGCTGGTGATGGTTGATCATGATGCACGGGTAATCATGGTAAATGATGAGAGTTCCATACTACATAGCGGCTCAGCCATGTGTGATGGGGAAGCACCAGCAGCTTGTTTGGGCATAGTCAGGCCTTTGGGGGGCCCTCTTGCTGTTACCTCGTGGTGGGGGCTGCCTCTCGAGGTCCAGTTGGTTCAGCAACCTGGCTGCTGCTGGGAAGGAGTTTCTGTCTCCATTGCAGGGGGCCCTGGTCGCGAGTGACCATCCACGGCGATTCAGTGCATCACAGGGCGCACACAGATGCGATCCGCCTGTGTGAGCGATGCACCTCGGTGTATCCCACACTAGATGCAGTTGATTCGGTGTTTTCGGTCCCATTTCTTTGATGATTGTTTTGGAGCTAATGGTTGTTAATGGTGGTTCAGGGTGGTTCTTGATAGTCCCAACTGATCTCAGAGATCTCATGGAAAACCTGGGGCACCTTGCCTTAACCACCGCGCCAGGCCCTGTTGCTGGGTGATCGCTTGGTCGTGACCTGGCGGAGCTTTAGGGCTAGTGGCAACTAGCCGTGCCCCCTGTGATTTGATCATGGATTAATCGTTAGATGGCTATGGGTCAAGCAGCTCACCATCAACATTGGCTCAGAATGACCAACCAAATCATAGGGAAAACAATGGTTATGCTGATATATCAGCATAAAACCACTAGTACCATGGTCATGTATACTAGGCCGTGATGTATGTTAATGTGGTTGTGGGTCAAAATTTGGTACCCCAAAAACCCTTGGTTTATAATAGATTTCCATTGGAAATTGCCATATTGAGGGTTGATGATTTTGACCCATAGCCACGTAGAAAACCTGAGGGCAAAGCGCCCTGATGGCCCCAAAGAAAAGAATCGTTATGTACCCATTATCCAATACCAATGATGATCAAATGATTGTCGTTTGATGATCAAATCATTGGTCGAAGAAGGCTGCATATATGTTTTTAGCAAAAAAGAAACGATCCGTTGGTGACACATCGTGGTGTTAGCCAGGAAGGGCAAGGTTGTGGCTTTTTTTGGTACCGAGCCGTTCCCACTATGTCCACGGTGACACTCATCACCCGTATTTTTCGGACATGCATTATGATTGCATGCCAGGACAAACGTAAGACCTGTTTTTGGAATTAAAGTAGTGTTTGACTGGCTACTTTTTCTATCTTTTTCTATTGATTCCTGGAGCGACTAGCAGTTGTGCCCAAACATGCTTAATCGCTAATGAACACCAAGCCATTCCCTAGACAACTAGGATGAACACCGAGCCATTCCCAAGACAACTCAGTTGAGACAATTGAGACCCCTGCTACCGCTTCTCTCAGCTTGTCGCGCTAGGTTGCAAGTCTCGGAGGCACCCATGCCTTAGCTGGGAGCCCAAGAGCTTGGAGCCGGGATGGTGCGGTCACCACTGGTGGAAGATTCGGTCTCACCACTGGTGGCCTTTGAAAAAGGTGTCGCCCACCCTGCTATTGCAATGGACAATCCTTTTCTTGGGCCATGCTTGCAGTAGGAAACTGCTTAGGAGTTCGTTTCCGAGGAATCGAAAGTTTTGCAGCTAGCGAGTGTTTCTTCCCCGGCCCTCTCGGCCAACCCTTCAGATACAAGTTTCCTGCCTGAGTTTTGGGTTAAAAATGGAATGCTTAAAACTCTAGTTGCAAAGCTTGCGGTGCATACCATGCTCCATGGTTGACCCTGATGGCCGTCGTAATTTTCTATCATTTTGAGTTGGCAAAGGATGCTTTTGTTTGTTGATTTTTTTTGTGACCCCGAAACAGCTGACCAGCCCATTAATTCCGGTTGGGCTGGTAACCATTGAAGTCTGGGCCATGCCCCACCAACTTTGTTTGTGACAATACATCATTAATTAAGCACATCACCAAGCCCATTAAGCGGTTTGCAGCATAATCATCAGCCATTGCATCCACATTGTATCAACCATATTCATCATTCACCACCCAGCCATCAACCATCCACCAGCTATTCACCATGAATCACCAGCCATAACCAGCCCTTTGCCACCCCTTCCCGAGCCCTGGGCCCCACCTGAAGCGCTCCCCGCAGCCTTTCCGCTGCGTCCTCAGGTCATCGGCCCCAACGGCAGCTGGCGCGCCCTCGATGGGCGCCACAGCGCGGGCTCCGCGGAGGAGCAGAAGAGGATCAAGGCCAGAGCCAGCGATGCCAAGGATGCCAAGGGATCATCAACCAATGAATCGCTTGGGTATTCCATGCATGTGAGGTTCCATGAATCCATCATGATGATGTTGATTCCATGCATGTTCCATGAATTGATGATGATGATGATGATGATGATGATGATGATGATGATGATGATGATGATGATGATGATGATGATGATGATGATGATGATGATGTCCATGCATGTGAGGTTCCGATCATCAACCACTTAATTCCGTGCATGTGAGGTTCCATGAATCCGTGAATCCATCGTGATGGGTCGATGGTTCCAAGTGATCCGTGGATTTCATCACCCCATGAAGCTCTGCATCGCCTCCAGGCCTTGGGTGCCGCGATCCAAGGCGAAGAGACGGGGCCAGGCGTCGTACAGGCGCCCTTCGTGAGGGGCGCCCAGGGCCGCGCTAAGGGAGGGCAGCTCTGGGTGGCTCTTGGGGCTGTTGGTTGGTGATGGTTAGCGCATGGGTATGTGCCAAGGCATAGGGTAACCAATGGCCCACCAGAAGATGATCATTTTACTGGGAAACCATGGGGTTTTTGGGAACCACTGCAAATGGTTGACACATGGTTAGTTAGTAATTGGTTATATGCACCAGGGCAAGACATGGTTAGTTATTGAACCATTTGCCAATTACCAATGATGATTGCTTGTGGTATCTTGTGGTTATATTACGAAGATTAACGTGCAATGGCTTATTGGCAACTGGTTGTTTGGTATTGGTTCCTTCGTTTGTTAGTTTGTGAAACCACTGGTTGACTATGTTGATTATTGGCTAATATAGTTCAATAGGATCCTGGTGGCCTTTGCTCGCCCTTAGCCCAGCTACAGCAATCTCCTTGAGAAGGCGATGGAACAAATATATAGTCTATATAGTTCATTAGTCCTTCATTAGCGAGTTAATTGGGTATTGGTTGGCAATGGTCAATCATGTATAGTGGTTCACCATTGTTCATGGTTTTTGCTTAACGATCATTGGGCTGATTGGTTGGTCAATGCTTAGCCGGTTTGTGGTTCATAGTGGTGGGTCATATTCATGATGGTCAGTAGTTGACCTGGGAAATCACCGATGAACACGGTGTAAAGGTACCAGAGACTACTGGTTGGCAAATGCTTCCTTCAAAGTGGCTAAGGATGGCTAGTAGTGGTGAATGATTGATGGGTTGATAGTGATGATCAATGATGTTTGGAAGCCAACAATACATGGTCAGCGGCTGGTCAGTGGTGAAGATGATTAATTGTGGCCAATGATGGTAAAGTGGGAGAATCAGGTTAGAACATACATTTGCGGTCAATCCGTAAAAATGGTTGGATGGTGGTTCTATAAGTGTTTCTATAAGCGTGTCTAAGACTGGGTAGTAGCAGCTAATGGGAAAGCAATGGCTTTTGATCATATGACAGAGCGATGGTTGACAGTCAGCCAGAAACAGTCAACAGTTGCTCCTGGATGGCGACCAAGTGGCGGCAACTGATGGTTGACCAGAGCTTCATGATGATTAGTGATAGTCAATATCAGTGAAAATAGCTGTCAAATGATGTGCACATGGTGTTTATATGATAGTTGAGTAGTGCTGGTTGAAGATGGTTCATCATCTTTTATGATTCTGTGAGAACGAATGCTGCTTAATGGCTACCTCTGACGGTGAGAACCTGTACTTAACGATGGTTAAGCAATTGATTCAAATGATTCATAGCATTTCTCAACCATTTACGATTCACCATTTGATGCTTCATGGCTACTTCTGATGACTAATGTTTCACTGGCTGGTGGTTTCAATCATTTCTTGTTTTCCCCAGTAATCATTAACACATGGTCGCTTGACAAATATATTTTTCATTAAAGTGGTTCAACCACCAAGCAGCAGTTGTTTAACAGTCCATCGTTGCTTATTCCCTCTCGTTAACCATAGTTCACCATACTTAAGCCACAGTAGACAAAAGATAGCCATACTTTAAACCATACTTGAAACTAGTTGTTTAACAATCCAGTGTTAACAATCACTAACCAGAATTCAGCATAGTTCACCATACTTCACCTATCATTAACCATACTATTGATCAGTTCACCATAGTTCACCAATTGTTGCTTACTATTCCCTATCATTAACCATAGTTAACCATACTCAACCTATCATTAACCATGCTCAACACCCGGTTGATCATGGATGCGGCCGCCTGGAACCAGCCCTGAGGTTCACAAGACCTTGAGACCCCGGGAGTGGCAGACCCAAGAAGATGCCACGGCCGAGGACGAGGCCAGGGGTGGGCTGCTGGATCCAAGCGGCAGAACCCATGCTGTTTCGGTGGATCCAAGTGGAAGCTGGGGCTGCTCAGCGGGTCGTGTGGCACTCGTGTGGCACCCGGGGGAAGTCAATGATAGGAAGTCCACCCGCACATTACTTAGAAACGTCCACCCTGCCATGCTGTATCCAGATGCCAATTGATGGGGTGGGATTCCAATAGATTCAATATACACTGTAATTCCTGAGATGGTTGGGTGGGTTTTTCATTATTATTATTGTGGACACGCCCTTGTCGCCTAAACCATCATTGACCGTCAGTAACGAGAATGCATCAACATACATCAACCATTGTTGACGTTTGTTGTCGATGACCCTTAACTATTGATAGCTAATAGCCACTGACATTAACCAAATAGTTTACCAACCATAAACCACCATAAACCACCATAAACCACCATAAACCACCATAAACCACCATAAACCACCATAAACCACCATAAACCACCATAAACCACCATGAGCCACCATGAGCCAGCATAATTTCCTGCTCACTACCCCACCACATCGGCAAAAAAACTCCCAGCCCGCTGCTTCCAGGTGAGACGGGTCCTGGACGCGTCCCCCGACGTCTTCGCTACGCTGGGCCTGAGCCCGGAGGACCGCGCTGCTGGAGATGTTGGGATGGTACCTCTAAGATCAGACGGATGTGGCTGTGGGTCAATATTAAGCATCAATATTAAGCAATAATAGTAATGGTTAATTGAGTGATGAATAGTTAACCATGCTTAAGAATTTGGCTGTGGGTCAATATGAATCAACCAATAATAGAGAATAACCACCAACAACGAAAGGGAAAACAGCCTGGCTAATGAAAGGGGGGCCAGGTGTGCAGGGTTTTGACCCACAGCCATGTGTCCGTAAATGGTGGTATTTGTTGTGTTTTTTTTGCCTCCAAGTGAAACTTGGAAATGAATGCTGTCAGATAAATCGTCCGCAAATGGTGGTACCCCCAAAACTGCTGGCTTCCCTCTCTCAACAATTCTTATCAATGTGGTTGCTTATTGATGCCATTTATGGACAAAGCCGTATCCATTGTGAATGGTGGTACCATGCCCCCAAACCATCAGTCAATGGTAATTTATAATGGGGTTTCCATGTGGTGATGATAGTGCCTCGTTTTTGAGAAGGTATGCTGGTACAGCCAAAATAACCATTTGCACACGAGTTCTCACTGGAGGAAAAGGCACCGCTTTCAAGGGTTATGCACGAAACAGCTGGTGCGTGTGTCCATTGCCAGTACCTACAGCAACTGCCGCTTTGATGTGGTTTGGCCGGCCATGGTTAGCCAGTACCAGTCATCCCGGAACCTTTGTGCACGACGGTTGTCAACTACTTCATTGATAATCATCATGAATAATCGTCATGATTAATCAGCCAGTATTAGCCATCAGGTCGATCATCTTAATAACCATGTAAAGAGCTGTATATACGAATCTCCCTACGCCAAGCCATATCTTAACCACGATGGTAACTAACCAGTGCTAGTGATCCCTGCCACGTTCCACCATCACCAGTCCACCATAACGGTCACCCGTGGCAGCGCTCACGTGGGATGGCGAACTCTGGAGATCTCGGGGTCGCAAGGACAGCGTGGACGGCAAGGCCGCGCGCAGCAGCTACAAGAAGTTGGCCTTGAAGGTGCCATCGGCGCCCAAATGGGTTGGTGGATGTGATTGGGGTATGCTTGGGCGCATGCTTATGCACTCTGAGATGCATGACTGCTGAATTCGGATGAATTCGGTTGAGGTTTGGTCATTTGCTTCATGCTGAGTTTCGCCGGCCTACGCCACCATGGTGCATGGCTGTGGCAGCGAAACGGGGTTTCCAAACTGCCACGGTCACCACGAAACATGTCCACACTTGGAGCTCACCTGAGCTGCGCCATGGATACGACTGGTGACTGGTCGCTGGGTTCCTGTCATGGCTGGCGCAAGCATCTGAGGTTCATCCAGACAAGGCTCCGGAGGAATTGAAGGCACAGCAGCCGGGGCGGGAGCAGCATGCGGCCGCCGTGTCTGTTGCGGGGGCTTGAAGCCAAGGGGGGTGGGGTGGTCCCCTTAGGTTCGGCGTTTTGACACTCATGATTTCTTCTCGAAAAGAAGTAGCAGTTGAAGTAGATCCGCGGGAGATCCTAGCTGTGGAAAGTGTTCAATCATGGTCAAGAAGACTAGCGAATGAATTCATGATAGACGAATTCATATTTGATGAGGGCTCATGGTTTATTAGATGAAGGATTCATGTGGTCGATTCAGGGTCAATGTTGATTGATAAGTGCGAATGTTTATCAATGATTGATTGGTTACCCCGTTAAGAATGGACTTATCATGTTAAAAACAGTTATGATGCAAGGTTAATGATTGCAATCATGGCTAATAGCGGTTGGTAATGGTTGATACTACTTGATAATGGTTACTTGATAATGGTTGGTACTGGTTGGTATTGGTTGGTTATCAACCATTATAGTCGGTAATTCCCCAATTATTTGTTTAACTTGGTCATGTTCTCAACTTCTCTTACTTGATGATGTTCGATGATAATCCCTAGATCTTAACATTACCAACTAGTTGACAACGGTTACTTGATCATGTTTGATGCTCGTTGGTAAAGTTAAGATCCAGGGATGGCTGATGGCCGTCAGGTGCGGGCCAAGGAGGCCTTCGATAAGGTTGAGAAAGCGGCCGCTGCTGTGGAGGCGGGCTGTGGATGCACCAAGCCGTTACTTCCATGCAAGCATTGGCTATCACATGGCTATGGATCAATATTGATCCAACCAATAATGGGGGATTTCCACCAACAATACAAGGGAAAACAATGGTTAATGGTGGGGAACCAGGGGTACGGGGTTTTGACTCACTGCCACATGAGTTAATGTTTAGATATACAATTTTTAATTTGATATGATAAAATATAAGCTGATTTAATATGATATAATATAGATATAATACAAGGGTTTGAGATGACTTCCCTGTTTCACTTACTTTCCCTGTAGCTATGAAAATATGTTTTCAATCATAGTGTGCCTTTTTCTTGTGTGTGTGTGTGCGTGTGTTCGTACATGTTCGTACCATTTTTGCAAGCATATACACTACATAAGCAATCATAAGCATGCGCGGGCTACGAACACATAGAACCTCACAAGGATAACAATCAAATTAAATTATAGCGTTGACATGCTTTTGCATACCCATAGGGGCGCGGTCTACATGACACTGCATGTACCTACATACGCACGTATGTGTGTGTATGCGCATTTTTGCATTCGATAGTAATGGCAATGGTATGTTTCACTGCACGCCAACAAGACAGGCATGCAGATGCACACTCAGCTCGAATACATGTATAGAGAGAAATACATTATGTATTTATCATCTAGTCTATATCATACATCTATCTATACTCCCTCAATGTGCATGACATATCGTATAACTGACCAGTTCCGTTTCCGGCCACCGGTTCTGCTAGGCCTTTTGCGAGATCGATGTGGAGGCCACTCAGTGCCTCCTTCGAGTGTTGCATGGGGTTCCTTGGCACCGCTGGTGCTGACAGCTGTAGAAGGGAACCCCAAGCCGTTTGACCTTAGAAATCTTAGAAGTAAATTCTTATTTTTAATTATATGATATGATACAAATCCTGGATGGCGGCGGAAAAACACGATACATGTTTAAACTTTATTCTATTCATGTTTCATTTGAGCAAATTGTAATTGAATTCTTCACATGGCTCTTTTTGGAAACCAGTTGTAAATGGATACACTTGATAGGCATATGATCAGTGTAGGATGTTGCAACCAGATATGGCTAGCCATATGTGACATATGGACCGCCGGCGGGAGTATTTGGTCCTGCTTAACTCTGAGCAGTGATTGTTGTCCTATCGCAATTTCTGTTGTCACATCCATGGGGAGAAATGACGACCCACGATACTGCGATGTGCACGGAGAAAGCATTGCAGGGTGCAACATGATTTTGCTGTGACAGACCCTCGGCGGTTTGCAGTGGTTGATCAGCCGTTGCCAGGTCACCATTCACCATCATTGCCATAATTAGCCACTGCTAAGCAGCGAATCATCAGCCACTGATGGTGAAACTGGTGGTTTACACATGTTTACACCACAGGTAGGTTGAAACTGGTCATCCATACATGGTTCATCTGCATGTGGATCTCCCAGGTCCCATCCAGGTGCATCGCTGGTGGGTCAGCTGAGGCTGGTAGCAGCAAGGCATCCATGTCCAGAGCGGGGGAGCTCGGCCTTCGCCGCGGTCGAATTCATATCAGGATGTACCACCACCATCCACCAATATTCAAGCACCCTGATATGGTATTAATATTGTTTATGTACATCAGCATCTTCAATCACCAATTGTTTGATGTTGATACTGATTGTTTATCCAGACAGCATTAATAAGGGATGAATAATCGGCTACTTGGTATTATTTTGGCAGATGCAAGACGATGCAATGATTGCTCGGTATTCATTGGTTCTTGCATCCTCGTGCCAACGCGCGCTATCATTATCATTCATATCGGTATTGATCAGTCTTAGATAGCATTGTCAACTGCAGGTGTAATACTTTCAATCATCACCAGGGACGCTCATTACCATCGCCATATTGACCATTCATTGCAATTAATGAGCCAATATTAACCATTTTCCACCACTAAACAACCATCAACAACCATGTAGTTATCATGAACCATCAACCATCACCATCAGTTAACCACCCATTGACCACCATTCACAATGATCATTAACCATTTGTTCACCATGGCTAACCATCATTCATCATCATAAATCATCAAGTAACCATCAATTGATGGTCGCCATAAACTACCATTCACATCCATTTGCCATAGTTCACCACTTGCATTTATAAAGTACCATTTTCATTAGCATTTACCATCATTACTGGCCATCATTAACCACAATGTTGTGGGTGATGAACTGGTGAACCAGTAGTTAACCATCACCATGAGGATATGCATCAACCCTGATCATTAACAACTTTTAGCCAGTACCCATTGAAAAAAAATCAATCACAGTTTCTAATCATCACCATTCACCATCCTTAACATAACACATATCATCGACATTCATTGCCCACCAGGTACTAGTTAACCATCAACCCGTTTACTTGTCATCACTAACATCACCAACGATTGGCCAGCAATAGCCATCCATGAATTCCATCCACACGTAGCATCACTCCCCAGGCCACTGCAGTGAGTGTCCTGGCAGCTCCTGACGACGTGACGCCTGAAGAGGTCGGGCAATGGAGAGTACCCAGATCCAGATCCAATCAGCTGGTTGTGATCAGCAGATTTCGGGGGGGGGTTCTCGATCGAGTTTCAGTTCGTTCTTGATGGTTCTTGATGGTTCTTGATGGTTGTTGAAGGTTGTTGAAGGTTGTTGAGGGTTCTTGATGGTTGTTGATCGTTCTTGATGGTTCTTGAACCTTCTTGGACACTGGATTTTGTATCCCTATGATGGTTCAAGCGGAATCGCCAGTGCTGGTGAGTTGTGGTTTCTGATGATTTTTCGCATTTTCTTGCAGTGTGCGATCGCAGTAAGAATGCAAATGATCATAATTTGTCAAAGATGGCCCAGACATTTCCAAATAGGCAGCCTTTTCAGAATTGGGGAAGGTAAATGATATACATGAGAAGTAATAGTGACAGTGATTTAGCAACCCTTTTGAGATTGCATTTGCATGTCCCGGAAATATTGATTGTTTCCTGCTGCAGTGATTAGTTTGAGAGTCTTTGGGGTATGCCATTCATTATGGACTCCACGCTGCATTTTCCGACTGCTATGTAATGAGCTCTCGCCATTGGTCATCATCAGTCGCTATCATGCTGTGTTCTGCCCGTTTTGAGAGCTGGGTGCTGATGGCACTCTCCCGTGGTTGCTGCTTGGGTTTACCCTGGGAATGGACGTCTTGGGGACAACTTATGGGAAACACAAAATCTGTGGATTTTGCGGGTGCCAAAAGTGATAGGTACGCCCGGATGGTGCCTAAATCGAATTTGAACATAATGTCTATCTATCGATCGATCGATTGCTAGATCTATATATGATTTCATCATAGCCTGACCATTTATATGAACCACCGATGACATTGGAGGGCCTTTTTAGTGGCAATTATTCATCTGAATCTTTGCCCTCAGTGCACTGAGTATTTTTAAGATCTTGGATCAACCAGTGGTGGGTTGCACATACTTTCTGCTGTTGTTTCCGATTCAGCAGCGTGACGTTTTCATGGGTTTTGCTCCCTTCCAGTGGCTGCGCCAATCAAAGAGGAACCAGCAGGAAGCGGCTGGGTGGCAGAGCATTCGGCACCAGCAATTTTCAAAGTTGGATAAAGTTGGTATGTAGTGTCACCAATTCACACGATCTGTCTAGTTTTTGTATCGATCTTGAAGGTTTCTCCCCATGACGTTTCAGGATCCAGGCGGCTCGTAAGGGGAAAAGAAAGGAAGCCCAATAACGGTCGTTTGCCAGTGGGAGTACCATAGTGCCTGCGGAGGTTTACCCCGTTTCCCCACCCCAACGTCCCCAAATTTCACTGTCGAGGCGGGAAAGAAGGGCAGAGTCGGAGACCCCAGAGGGCGAGGGTGAGAGACACGATGAAACATGCAAAAAACATATAAATAGATGACCAAGAACTGAGGGCTTGGTCAACATTCAAGATTTGCAGTTCCATGGCCCATGTGACTGGTCCCGTTAGATCTTTGAGACCGTGCCAAATGATGTTAGGGCAGCTAGTAGGAACTCCAACAAACCTGACGAATGCGATGTACATTTTTGAACGCGGATTCGGACAGTTTGGCTTTGCAATCACGAGATTGCGCATGCAACACACTTACGCATGAAGTTTGACATATTATTGTCAACCATCATCAACAGCCATTCATCATCATCATCATCATCATCATCATCATCATCATCATCATCATCATCATCATCATCATCATCATCATCATCATCATCATCATCCATGGTGTCATGAACTATTTTACTATATAACCATGATTGACAATTATGGCATAGCCATTGGTACACATTATGAACCATCAGCTCATTAAGTTACCAATCTTAGGCATCACCAACCATCATATAACCATCAATTCACCTTCACCCATCACCAACCATCATATCACCATTGCGAACCATCACCACCCATTTTTTATTGCCTGGCTATGAGGCACTCCTTTTCCATCGCAGCACCACCAGCCCAAGGAGCTGAGAGAACAAATCACCAAGCTGGGGATGCTGACGGATGGAAACTACGGGCACCCAGACCAGGCCACCAGCGAGATCCGGCGCCGCTTCACAGATCTTGGGGTCATCGGGGAGAGCCTCCCATGGCACCAGCAAGCGGCTGCGGGGGGTCATTGATGCGAAAAGAGCTATTTGTTTGGTCAGTCAGTCCTTGATACCAGCAGATTGGTTGGAAATTCACACAGGTTGCAGTCTTCACATCAGGCTGCTGACTGATGGTAGTTGGGTATCGCCGTGTTTTTATCGTGGTTGCTTATGAGCCGCCTTTGGCCAGCTCAAGCATCAGCTCTTCAGCCATGGGACAAGCAGAAACGCTGCCGTGTGCTCCTTCCCACTTCGGTCCTGACGAGGATGGCTGGGTCTTCACCCCGGAAGGTGATCGCTGCTTCCAGCTCCCAGCAATGGATCGCATGGTGGAGCTGATCGACTTAGATCAAATGGGTCAACAGTTTCAGGGATGGGATGGAGACGATGGTTTCCTGTCCCGCTGGATGGGTTGGATGATGCCGGTGATTGGCCACAAGACCCTCTGGGAGCTGTGCCTACCGGGCTCGCACAATGCTTTGACCTACGATCTCAGTGACATGCCGGCTACGGGCGACACGATTCCCAGCTTGGGCTTGTTGGAAAGAGATGAATTTCCTTTCAGAAATATTCGGACAAAGATTTCAGAGGAGTTGATTGTGAAGCTCAGCAAGTGTCAGAGGATTTCAGTTCGGGAACAGCTTCAGGGCGGCATCCGCTTCATGGACTTTCGGGTGATCTACTCGCGCGGCCGATGGGTGGGGGTCCATGGCTTAGAAACCAAGCACGATGCCCGCAGCTACTTGGAACAGATTTGCGAATGGCTCCGTGAACACCCCAAGGAGATGGTGGTCCTGTGGCTGTCTGGGCACGGGAATGAGCATCACACAGGGCTGGAGCAGTATCCCAATGCCTCAGCCGACATCAAACAACGTTTTTTCGATGAAATCCTGGGCATCTTTGCTGGTTTGGTGGTGGACTGGGCACAAACACCCTTGGACAGAACGGCCATTCGCACCCTAGTAGAGCGCAACCAGCGTGTGGTCCTGATCTGCTCCGACTGGGTGGAGTTTACAGGGTCTTCGACCCGGGCACTGGATGCAGCACAGGTCTTGGAGAACCATCTGCCAGGTAGTTTTGATGATCCAGTGGTGGATCCCCTCCGGGAATTCTGTCATCTCCCAGGTGCTGGCACCAAGTATCACATTGTATCGCTGGCCAATTCTGCTAATCCGGAATCTGTCAAGAGGCAACTCCTTCGACTCGCTCTTCCTTTCTGCGATGTTAGAAAGATCAGCAAAGGCTACTCCAAGTTCGACCGCGTGCCTGAGATGGTGGAACAGCCGTGGAGACAGGACCATTGTGCGAGATTCACCAATTACCATGCGCAGATTGTGCTGGACCTTGTCTGGAGCAGGTGCAAGCTGCCTCAGGCCATCTACATTGACATGCTGACAGAGAACGGCGGAATCGAGATCGGAGATGATCGGGAGTTCGGGTACGTTGACACGATTCTGGCATACAATGCGCTGCGTAGACCTGCGGAAGCTGCTGAGAGCTTCGGCACTGAGAGGCGGAACTGGGTTGCGGCCATGATGCATCGCCAGAGGCGGAGGCCTCTCTGCAGGTGGGAGGACCGCCCTAAAGGTCGTTCGAAAGGATGGCCACTGGTCACGTGTGCCCCTGTGCCGACCCTACCACCTGGGCCTAGGTGAGGTGCAAACATCCTGGCTGCTACTGGCACAGGAGAAGAAGCTGGCAAGGGCGCCAAGCTGATTCGAACAGATCGGCTTAGCAAACCAAAGTCTTTTCAAGACTGTGGGGATGGCTGCTTCAAGATTCTCGTGCAGCATACTTCTGGCGGATTCTGGCGTGGCATTGAAGGTCAGGTAAACGAGTATGGGACTGGTCTGCACTTGTGGGCCCATCTTGACGGTCCACTCAGCAGTTTTTATTTGACTCGAAGCGGAATGGTTCTTTTCCGGTTGTCTCCAAGTTCTGTTAGAGAGCATGGGGAGCTGTGGATGTTGCGAGCCAATTGAGACGTTCGGGGCACGTTGGCACCTGCCCCCACATGCTCGTGAGAATCAAGAGTTTCAATTTGTCCCAGTCGCTTTCAAAAAATACTCCTTCAAAATAGTCCAACATTGAGCATGATGGGAATGATTCGCCAACACTAAAGAATCATACGCCCGCTTTGAGCATCATTTGCCAGCTGTTGGTGCCACGGTTACTCCATCAACCATTCGAAGTCCCCTCTGGTAAACTGACCTGGCAACGGAAAATCCACCATTAATTGATGTTTTCCCTGGGTTTCACGACAAAATATGGTCAAAATCCATTGCGGAGGGTACTGGTCCTGGAGTCCTGGCCAGCCATCGTTTCAACGACCAGGCGGAAGCCGTGCGGATGATCGAGGAAGCGGCGGAAGCCATAGCAGTGCGGGTGCCCAGACTGGGGGGCCCCCACCACGGGGTGCGCAAGGTGCAGATGTCAGGGAAGCCAGGGAAGGGTAGGTTCATGTTGGTGAAACATGGTTGGATGACGGTTAAGTTAATTCTGGTTAATTGATGGCTAAATGATTGGTAAAAGGTGGTTCAATGATGGTTGAATGATGGTTAAGTTATGGTTAAGTTATGGCTAAATGATGGTTAAGTGATGGAGAAATGATGGTTAGATGATGGTTAAGTGATCGTTAAACACTTGCGGTTGAACAGTGGCTAGTGCTCAAGGCTAAGAATAGCAGATTTGTGGTTCAAATTGGTTGAGCATGGGTGATAACACCACCACAATAGTGTACAACATGTAAAACTACCTAGGGGCACCCACCATAGATAACGAAGGAGGGTTGATACTGGCACATTTGTCAGAAATGGGGGTTCACCAAACCAGCCTGAAATGGGCATTTCAAAAGGGATACTGCGATCACCCTCCTGCAAACTATCATGTACACGCTCCAGGGAAGGGTTGGATGACAAGCTTTCATTGGGATACCCTTCTGGTAAGGCCCATGTTGCAATAGTTCCAGGAGTGTTGTGATTTATGATCTCTCGGTCAAGTTCACTGGTGCTGTTGTCAGCAACTGGTTGGCAACATCTATGATTGATCTTGAAGTGGACGTTGGTTAATGCCCATGGATCGTGGATTTTCCATTGCCGGGTTAGTTCACCAGAAGGCGTATAGATGGTGATGATCGGTCATGATCCCCGGCAAGCAGCCCTGCAGTATCGGCAAGGGTTTCAGCGGCCCTGCCGTGCGCGCACGTCTCACTTGGAGAGCTGGAGAAACTGCCGGGAGGAAGTCCCTCAGAGTGACATGTGAAGCTGTGACCCATGAGGAACTGCTGAGTTGATCGCTGACATTGAAGAGAGTAGCTAGCGTCTTCTGCCTGGGGGTGCTGCAGTCTAATCAGGGCTCCAATGCTGTTTTAGCTGCACCTTCAAAACCGACCCTGGAAGACAAATTTTGGTTTGATTTGGTTTGAACAATCCCCAAGGTAATTGTGAGAAGTACCGTCAATTGCCATTTGCTGCCCATCATTCAACCAGTAAAGATAACCATCATGAACCAATATTCGACCATTATGATTTCACCATCAATGGACATGTCCCAAGGGAATTGTATGATCATGTATGATTCATCAAGGCAGACTGGTTAAGTAGAATTGTTGATCATGTAACATTGACCAGCATTAACCATCATGACACTGCCATTAGGGCTTCATTTGTCCGAGGAGCCAGCGGCCCTCACCAGCAGCAAGGGAGAAGGCCTGAAGGGGCAGCGCGTTGCCCTCCCGCTGGTGTGAACATCCCAAGGTTGGTGGATGGGTTGATGGGTTGATGGGAAAACCTGGGAGTGACTCACATCCAATACATCTCCCGTCACCGTTGGCGACGCCCTGTTCTGGCCACCATTGAGTGGAGATGGCCGCTCGCAACTCAACATGCATTTTTTCATGGCCGACCGTGGATACGGGGGAACAACTGATGACAACGGGGAATCAGTAGGAATCAATCATCCCTTTGGATTAGTCTGAACGCCATTGGTTCATATTGTTTTCCCATATGATTCTCACATCAGACATCCATATGGTGGTTTCTCAATATAGGGGTACCCCCTGTACACCCCCAAATCATCCAATAAAAACCATCTCTAGAAATAAACTCGTCACCAGTTTTTTGGATTCTCCATTTTGGGAAACACCCAGTTGATTCATGGCATTAGAAACCACTTTGAGCAGTGCCAAGAGCTTCATTCTTCTTGGGGCTTGAGACCATGATGCCAGCTTTGATGCAGCAACCAGCACCACATGTTTTGACAAGAGGAATCTTTCCGCAAAAGCACAGGTTTCGTTGATGAAACTTCATTTTTCGTGCAGTTTGTTTGCTTGCTCCTTTGCTTCGCGCCAAACCGTTAGTAGGAGACATTTTGAAGCTCTTGATGATTCTGGGCATGGATGACATTTAGGATGACATGGACATCAGAAGTCGTCAACTCGGATCCCGCCTAAGCCACTAGGGCGTGCGAGCCGCAGGTTTTTCAGCCTTGAAGCCTGTGCAGGCGCTGGTGCCGATGATGGCTATGATACATGGCTCACTGCTGGTTGACTCATGTTGACTGCCGAGGTTGCGGCGGATTATTATTGGTCAAGGGCTAAGACTGGTTTGTGATGATGACCTTGCTGTTGATGTTGTTGATGATCACTGAGGGCTTTTTGTGAAAACCAGACACCCATGTACAACATTTACAGTACGTGCTCATTCGTTGAAACGTTTGAGATTATATTTCTGGTATGAGACTGGGGTTTGAAATGCTGTGTTGGTCAGATTGTGCATTGTTTGCCGGTTCTACGTTTCATTTGTGGCAGTACACCGAACGCTTGATTGACAATCGAAAGGAGATGGCAGAGATTTGCAGAGCATGATCCTCATTTTGATAAGTGTAGTTTCCGCATGTCATGAGATTACGGAACTGCAGCCAAAGTACCTTAGAGGGTCCCCAGAGTATATGACAATGATTGCTACGGTCAAAACAGCAACTTGCAAGCAGATATTGTAAGCACGAGGTATGTCGATATAGCCCTTTGCACACACATATCTATCTTGGCAGTACTCTTGCTAGCATGCGACTGGGAATTATTTGCCAACAGGTGGTTTACCACTCAAGCATCCAGAAAATTGATCATCGGAGTGGGGCAACGAAACTATGGGCACAGAACCTTGATTAGTGATTGGACATGGACAGGAGATTGATCTCCTCTGTAGTGATTGATAGTCACTGGTTATTTGATCTTCTCTATTTCTCTGTTGTGTTTAAGTAGTGCAAGAGAAAAGACATTGATTGCATGAATAGGCCCATGCTCCCCCATGGCACATGCGAATTGTACAGATGCATTTTGTATACATTTGGCGCATGTGTGCATGTTGTGGTGGCTCAGCCGGAATCATTTTATTCTATTTGTTTTTTGCATTAGCAGGAATCATTTGATTCTATTTGTTTTTAGCATTCGTGTTTATCCTTCAATTTTAGATTGTTATTTTAATTCAGTCACCTTCACAACTCTCCTTTTGCTGGGGCTTTCATGGAAGTTCTCTCCAAGGGATCCGAATCGAAGTCGCCAGGTGACCCGTGCTCTGGGCCTCAGAGATTTGAAGTTGCCCAGGAAAGTGGTGTCTTCTGAAGCGCAGGAGCGGTGCAGCCCATGGCACACGTGCGGTTTACATCTGCTCGCATTCTGAGTGAAGTTGGTTGTCATTGTAAGAGTCGGTGATTGATTCTTATTGGTTGGTTAGCATGCTGGGCTGGACATGTACTGATTAGACATGGGGCGCTCTCTTGAGCCAGTAGCACTACAGTAAATTGGGATGGTGGGATGCCCCTAGCAAGCTCCGAGTACCTGGTGTAACTGGATGCCTCCGCGATCAGCAAGTCTCATTTGGCCATAGCCTCCTGTGGTCCCAATGGCTCGGTAAAGAAACTGGCAGCTAAAAGATGGTCCATGGGACCGTGACACGTGGAAAACCACACCGTCTGTCCGGTGTAGGGTGATGTGGCGTGTGTGGTGACAACCAGGAATTCCGGGAGTAGATCGTCCCATCAACATCCATCAACCAATTCAGTTGACAAAGCAGCTTGTCCTCGATTGATCTCTCCCCGTCCGCGCTGTTCCAATAATTTTTGGGAGCAGGTGGTGGCCGAAAGTTTGCCAGTTTCTTGCTGGTCAATCAATGGTACCCCAGGATGCAGGTTTTGTTTCACGCCTAGTTTGGTTGAGAGGATCCCTCACAGTGATGTTATCCTGTCAAAATGGTACCCCTTTAAGACAATGGCTTGACATGATCCCAGCAATTTAAATAGGTTGCTTTAGTACCTGCATCCCACAGGGTTTCTGAATCAGTCCCAAGTTGCAGAGCATTCGAATTGCTATCCTGTTGTGTTTCTTGAGCTTTTGCTACAAACTTGTCGCGTTGAAAAGCTATGAAAAGCTATGGTTTCGCTTATCCTCATTAATTGCAAGAGTTGACTACTGCATTTGTGGTGCAGCCGTGTGCAGATCGACATCTTGCATTTAGAGTCGCTGGGATCGTCCGTTGCCTCAGTTTGGCGGAAAATCGGTGCGCGGCTGATGGCTGTGCAGTGCAGGTCTGTATACCTGGCGCTCAAAAGTAGAATAAGACATGCTAAAGCCAACAATCCAACAGGATCCAATACGTCAAGAGGATTCGAATTGTCATGCTTTGTGGTGCTGGCATTGGGCAAATTTTGTTGGGCATGGTGCAGGGACGTGGTATGAAATGGGATTTCTTATTTAGGGAATGATGCAGATTGTTTGCCACGCATAAGTAGGCCCTGAAAATCCTTCGCGGCGAACAGCGTCCGCTTTAACAGACTCGAGGCAGGTGATCTACAAATGGCTTTTTTCCCACTTTCAGAGCAGTGATGTCACATGCATCGGTTCTCCGCAGTAAGGAATGGAGGGCACATGCTTAATGTTTCCAGTCGGCGAATTGCCACTGGGCACACACGCTTTCCGTGACAATCAATGCCGAAGGCTTTGAACGACTGACCCTTGGGCCCCGCGATGGCAAAAAATGTCGAAAAATGACATCTATCATGTGTTTTACCGGCATCATAAATTTAGCATCACAGAATTAACCATTCACTACACATTTTTTCTCAGCCCTATGATTCATCCTTGTTCTTTCCACTGTTGTTATTAATGGTTGTCACCCTCCTATACCGCGAGACTCATGGTCTGGGTGATCCACCGCACGATCCGAGGCATCACCTCGTTTTGCTCAGTTGGCAAGCTCGGCATCGGGAGCAGCAGAGGTTGATGTCGGTTGGTGTTGGCTGGTGTTGGTTCATGGTGGTTGGCGATGAATCCTTGATGTTGATGATGCCTGTTGGTTGATAGATGTTCATGGCGATGAAGGAATTCAGTGATTAATGATGTTTACCAAAGGTAAGTTGAAACTGGTTCATGCTGGTTGGTGTTGCTATAGGTTGTTTTCGTTTGTGTTAGATGATTGGTGGTTCAGTGGGAATTAGAAATGCGCATCGGATGCAAAGTACCTTAGCAAAACATCTGTAATAGATGTAGCCATACAGCCACCAAGAATGAATGTATGTACATATGGGTGTTTCAGAAAATAGGGAAGCCCAATTAAGAAATCAACTTCTCAACTGGGCCCCCTAAGAAACCACCATGTGCATATTATATAAATGCGCAAATGTGAATGTGTGTAATTGTCTCGCGTCAAAGCCAATGGTTGGGGTGGAACTTTGGGAGATCAGCTGATCGGAGGTCCAGAATGATGTGGCGGGTTCGGGTCAAGCGATGTCAAGCTGTACCAGGGGCCTGCTGGGCCGCCGTCACCGGGCTGAGGCTCTGGGGCCACTTCCTTAAGTGACCAAGAGGTCCCGGCAGCTGGGGCAGGAGCAGATGATCAGCAAATTTGGGTTCCTGATAGTTCGTAGTTGATTTTTTGGTGTCGATTCTTGGGTGGTTGAGAGGTTCTACTCATGGATACATCCCTTGAATTTCCTTGAACTATCTGGAAACTAATGGACGATCAGCATTGCAATGAGCAAATGTTGTAGAAACGGTTGGTTTTCATGGCGATGTGTCTAAAGTCTCAAACCGTCGTCATCATTTCATCAGTACCTGACACTGCTGGTTTTGAGATACTGACATGTAGGGTAGGCGTCTCTCAAACACGACCAGGGGACCATGCGGATATGCTTGGAACATAAAATACATAAAGCACCCGGCGTCACTTGATCCAGAAGTTCTCATCGAGACTTCAACGGTTCGTGACCGATTCGTCGATTCGACCGTCCCCTCGTTGGATTAAATTGATTAAATCCTTGGACTCACAGGACTCACATTTTTTCAATCCTGGTTTCGATTGTTGAATCCAGTTTTTTCCCCACCTGTCAGGTGAGGGTTGTTAGATTTTATCACAGCTGACGCCTCCTCCTCCTCCTCGTCCTCCGCCTCCTCCGCCTCCTCAACCACGATCATCCACGCCTAGTGGTCGCTGCCGGACCTCAACCACGACCATGCACGACTAGTGGTCGCTGCCGGACCTCAACCAC
>VSDK01010461.1:828872-851348 GCA_009767595.1 Symbiodinium kawagutii | reverse complement strand
ACATGTCAGAGAGAATGGCAAAAGATATGTCAGAAAGAATGTCAGAAGAGATGTCAGAAAGAATGTCAAAAGATATGTCAGAAAGAATGTCAGAAGAGATGTCAGAAAGAATGTCAAAAGATATGCCAGAAAGAATTTCAGATAGAATGTCAGAAGATATGTCAGAAGACATGTCAGAAAGAATGTCAGAGAGAATGTCAGAGAGAATGTCAAAAGATTTGCCAGAAAGAATGTCCGAGTAGAAAGTTGTCCGAAAGAACGTCAGAAGATGTGCCAGAAAGGATGTCAGAAAGAATGTCAAAAGGTATGCCAGAGAGAATGTCAGAAGATTTGCCAGAAAGAATGTCAGAAGGTATGTCGGAGAGAATGTCAGACAAAAGTGGAGCCAATAAGCGGTGATGAAAAGACATGGTGGGGATCACTCGAAGTAAAGTAATTGATGTTTTTTGAATCACAACGATTTTTTTAGTCTTAGCTTCCTTTGGACCACTTTTTCGTTGATGGTTACTGGGACATCCCCATTTCATTTCCGTTTGCACCTGCACACTTTGACTACTGTCACCAACGACTCATCACCGTTATCAACCATGATTGGCTGGATTAACTGGATGTGACTATTATCAGCTGTTTGTCAATCATCATTAGTTATGTTAGTTATATATCACCTTGTATCGACCATCATCACCTTGTATCAACCATCATTGATCACTAATTAGTGGTCCGCTGTTATCCATGGTTACCAGATGTTACCAGCTATCAACCATCACACAATCACCACCTGTTTCAACCACGGCGGTTGGCAACCTTGCAGGTGATCAACCGCGTGCGCGGCTTTTCGGGGCAGCCAAAGGTGCGGCCTCGGGATGCCAGCATGCTGATACCGGGACAAGGTACATACTACCATCCACAATGCCAACATGTTGAGTCCATGGTTCATGATGAACGTAGAAACTTCCAAGATTTCCAAGGGTTTGGTTTGCGTGTCATGTTGCCATGGGTTGGATTCTCTCTTCTGGGTCATGAAGGCAGGTCCACACACACGCACACACGTGCACACGCACATACATACATACATACATACATACATACATACATACATACATACATACATACATACATACATACATACATACATACATACATACATATATACATACATACATGCATACATGCATACATGCAAACATGCATACATGCATACATGCATACATGCATACATGCATACATTACAGATCATTACATTACATGGACATTTACATGGACATTTACATTTGCATTTGCATTTACATGTGCATTTAAATTTACATTACATTTACATTACATTACATTACATTACATTACGTTACATTAGATTTACATTACATTACATTACATTACAATACATTACATTACATTACGCACATACATACATGATCATTAACGAACATATATTTATTGGTATTTATGATGCTTGATGGTGGCGAAGCATTTTCCTTCAACACTCAGTAGTAATAGAGTACAAAGGGCATGGCTGGCCCATGGCCAGCATGGCCAACAAACACTGTGGTGGAGCAGCAAAGCTTCAACCTCCAAACTGCCACTTGAACCTTTCCCATTTCGACATCCCAGCTCCCTAGGCGCACTCCAATGAATTATGATTTGTAGCGATCGTTGATCGAAGTGCCAGCCATGATCCACAATGATTAATGTTCATGGTCCGTTATTGATCATCATGGTCCATGCTTGCTTGCTAGTGACAGATTCTCAGCAAGCATCATTGGTGATGACCATCAATATATCAATATGATGTTAGTGACTGTCCATCTTGGCCAGTCCTGGAACTGGAAGGACTAAAACATAGTCATGTGGATGAATTATTGTTTTTCATGCTGAAATAATTATGCGGTATTATACAATCACTAAGCCTATTTTTTGACCGCTGGCAAAAAATCAGACAGCCAATGACAGCCAACGACAGCTAATAATCTCGGTGCTAATCATTGACCATTGGTCAGCTGGTTAATGAGCGTTCATGCTAGGAACCCCAGCTCTTTGCCAAGCAGCAGGCAGCGTCCCTTTTGGTTGCAGCGGATGCCGCAGCCCGCAATGCAGCGTCCGGGCCACTGTTGACCGCAACGGCCACCCCCAACGCGACAATGATTCGTTGTACACATTTTGATGTGTGACTACGGGTGGTTTCAATATTTGTTTTGTTTTCCTGTTGTTTCTCTTTATTAACTTCATTATCCTCTATTTGGGATGGTTGCTTGGTTGGTTGGTTGACCAGCATGTTTCTATGATGGCTTACAGCCAACGAGGTCTAACCCCGAAGCACTTCTGATTTACCATTCTGCCATCCGAGGCTAGGCGCCAAAGGACCTCAGCGTTTTGGCTGCTGCATCGTGGGTGTTTTTGAGGCACCCTGGTGCCTGGGGATCGGCCCTGGGTGCTGGTGAACCCCCGATGGCGAAGCCTATCTCTGAGAAAAATCGAAAACAAGAAAATAGGAGAACGTAGGAAAGACTATACTTAGAACATCCAAAAAAAAACTACATGGAAAAAAAGGAGGCCTTGATTCCGAAAGTAGAAACATTAGAAGAAAACAGAAAATCCGCAATTTAGAAAAAAGGGAAACATCAGAGAAAACCAGTGATATTTGGTAAACAACCGTATTAGTTTTGCCGGTGACCTCAGACGTCCTAAGGAAATTGCAAAAAATTAGGCTAAAAATAGGAGAACATAGTCAACTGGCGGTTTTAAACCATAACCATTTTCCCCAATATTCGAAATCGTTGGTTGGCACGCAGATCTGGCTCCATCCGACCAGCATGCATGTGAACTGAAGTTGTTCGGTTTTTCAGCATGTTCTTTTGAAGTTGTTTGCTTGCAGATTTGGCTGTGGGGTCAAAACCTTGTACCCCTGATGTGCCATCATTAAACCATAATTTTTGGTTATCCCCCATTTGATGGTTAAATATTGACCCACAGCTTTTTGACTTGAGCGCGTTCTGCTTGCATGCAAATTGGTGTGATTCATATTCTATCATCGGATAGTGCGACAGGATATGTAGCAGTGTCCAGTCTTTGAGTCATTCCAAGTCCGCTTGCGTTAGGGACTCCCTTTGTCATGCGATCCTGATGTTAGACTATGTTAAGATGCTATGTGCAGTTTTCAGCCAAAATCAATTACATGAAAGTCAGATCTGATCCGGAAACTCAACTTCCCCATTGCAGGTCTCATGTTGCAGGGGTCGTGGATTTCAAGTGAGATGAGTCCCTAATTAGTTGAAAAACATGCGAACTGGCATGTGAACTCATCAAGTTCCATCACATTCCATCGGTGGGGATTGGGAGTGCATCCTGCCTTTGGGTGGCTGAAAGAACAAAAACTTGGTTGAAGTGTTTGGATGGCTGGTGGCTGCGGATGATCACTCCTTTACACTTATCATTTTCATTTCTTGGCTCTCTTGGTTTCTGCTAGTTGCCTATTCGATTGCGATCAACAGATAGATAGATATAGTCCCTGATGAGTGAAATCATTCCAGCATAATGGTTGATAGTGGTTAGTGCCTAGTGATGATCATTTGTGGATGGTGGGCACCGTTTCGCCATCCCGACATTCGATGCCAAGCTTTTGACGATTTTCATTGGTATTTTCCTTGCCCAATCTTCCCCTTTTTGCCCGCACATGCTGGGAAGGTCCAAATCAATGATGGTGAACAATGATTAACAATGCTCAGCAAATGTTAATGTTCATAATTCATGGTCATCAATAGGAACTGGATGTTCAATAATGAGACATGTTACCATGTAAGTATGTTCACGCTAGGAATGTCAGAATGTTTGTTAGTATGGTCATTTGTTGGGGTTTATCCTTGAGAATTGTCGGTAAGAACGCTCAATTCTGATTTGTTCAGAATGGTTACTTGTTCACAATTCATTGCTCATTGAAAAATAGTAGCTGAAACTGAAAAGCCAAAATTAATAGTAACGCAAATATATATAACTATATATATACATATATATATATGTGTGTGTTTCTGTGTTTCTTATTCTTAACGCGTAACTAGTTACTCTTATTCACCTAGTTATGATCTTATTATTGTTTCTATGAATCGCAGTCAATCACAATTTATATCTTATTAACAGCGTTGTCAACCATTGATCGCCATCTGTAGTTCTTGTTACTACTGACAGCCAAGAAGTATTGACCACTACTGAGAGCCAAAATCGAACACAATGGCTGATTACATCACTGATAACATTGTGATGAATGGTTATAGCCATGCTTGTACAACCAAATGGCAGTGGGTCAGGACCCGGTACCCCTGGTTCACCTATCATTGACCATTGTTTTCCCCATAGCTTTGTTGATTATTAACCCCCAGTATTGGTTGGTTAACATTGACCCATAGCCAAATTCTTAAGCATGGTGAACTATTCAATCATCACTGAATTAACCATTACTAGCCAGGTGAGCCCCGGCTATGTTGAGCCAGCGGCCAAGAAAGCCAAGAAGGAAGGCAGTGACAAGGCACCGCTCCGTCGGCAAGCCACGGTTGGCCACAAGACTTTCCAGTGGCTACAGTATGCTTACAGTATGGTTATTGTGGATTCTTTGTGTCTTTTATTTTTTGGTGGCGTTTTTGGTGGTTAATTGATTGATTTTTTTGGGTGGGTATGATGAACCAAATCAACCGACGACAACCACCATTAACCAGGCATTACCTGTGGGGGGGTATGAAGAACACTGATGAACCTACCCTCCTACAGGTGGCCAAAGATGTTTGCTGTTGGAGGGTCACCTCTTTGCGCTGCAGGTGCGGGCAAGGCATATTCTGCTCAAGCATAAGGACCCCTGGGAAGCAGTGGCAGCCACTGCGTACGGGTAGCACCTCCTTTTCTTGAGAGCAGGCCGCTTTTGCTGTGTTGCTATACATTTCTATCTATCCTTTATCTATATGGCTTTGCTTGGTTGAGCCCAAGTGATCATATTTTGCTGTTGGGGTAGGTCAATATCAACTATCCACATGTAGAAAGGTGGCCTCGGCAACTCAAGCATTAACTACAGTAATTAATCACATTGAATTTCAGGTTGGGGTTGGATGCTTTCAGCCGCACGTTTGAGCCACATCCTCAGCCACCAATATCGCTTGGTTCACCAGGGTGCCTGTGCCAACAGGACCTGAAGCAGAAGATGGACCCGCAGGCACATCTGAAATCCAAGGGCCCGGCCCTCGGCACAGGGTCTGTTGTGCACCCTCGGGCCCACTTGGTCACCCAGAGGGCAGCTGCTGCGCCGGCAAGCTGGTGCCCATGTGGAGCGACACGCGTGATGTGCGACACCGCGGGGCGAGCTTGTTCTCCCACCAGCCTTGAAAGACTTGAGGAATCGGGGCGTATGGATACATTTGGTCAGACCGATGCCAATATATTTATACCAATTGGTACAACATAGATGCAGTGTGATGTAGTTGGGTTACCCTACCAATAGATATGTGCCCAACTTTTCTAAATAATGATGAGAGTTTTACTAGGGCAATGGAAACCGGTCTTTAATGGCAAGCTCGACTAAGTTGGTTGCAAGGGGAACCACCGATCAGTGGTTGGTAGCTGGTGAAATAATTAGCCATCAATTATCCTAAGCCGTTGATCAATTTCGCACAACAAAGGCTACCAAACACATTAAGCCTATATCCAGCATGATTTACTGCTTCTTGCTATATTTGCAGAACTTTACAGTCTTTAACGAGGTGGTCATAGTAAAAAGGCGTTGATTGTTGATGTTACCCACGGAATCGCATCCTAGGTTGCGCATCAACGCCTCTGTCAGAGCTGCTGGTTGGTTAGGCAACCACCGTACTCCTTTGTATGCACCTATAGCTATGCAAACATCAAACGGGTGATTTACCAAATCCACAGAACCCTCGTAAACACATCAGTACGAACCATCAGCTGGATGATGCAAATAATGATGGAAAATGATGCTCAATTATGATGATGAGTTAGGGTGAATGATGGTGAAGGCATACTGGCTCATGGTGGGTGGTGGTTTATGGTGATAGGTCCTGGTTACCTGGTAGCTGATGGTTGGTCAAGAATAGTTCAGGTTGGTGGAATCTTCTTGGTACGTTTCGACCCTTTTAGTGGGATTCGGTCCACCCAAAGGACTGTATTGGTTGATGTTCAGTGGCCATTGGTCCAGATTGGCCACCGTCCTGAGAAGTCGCCGTGCGCACATCAACCAGTTGCCGCAACGTGACATGGCGGCCAACCACAGTGCTGATGGAGTCGCACGCGGCTCAAGGCCAAGTGCGTGCCAAAACGGGCCAAGGTTGGCACTTCTTTCAATGGATGAGGTGCCAAGCCAAAACGCGAGGGATGTTATGCCAAACCCAACCATGCCAAGCCATGTCAAAACCCATGTATGGTTTGTTTTTGTCTATCCTTGCACGAGGGGCATCTTTCATTTCGGCCAGTTTTATCAGTTTTTGATGTGAGCCCGAAATTAGGTTTATACAGGGCGCCGCGGCACTCGTTGGGGTGCGCGTGGCGCAAGCAGCGAAAGTGACAAGAACAGTATTTGGATATGTTTACTACAATTTTTGGTCCAAGCGTTGCTTTTTGGGGGGAAGATCTAGCCGTGGTCTCCTGTCATCCCCCTGCGCTTGGCGCTGTCCGTGGAGCATGCGCTATGTCGGCGCCCGTGGCACCCGCCGCTCCGGATGGAGCAGCACCTCCAGCGCCGGCGGAGAAACCTGCGGAGCTGGTAGAGGAGGCGAGGGATCAGCTGGGCGAGGACCAGGCCATGGGGTGACCCATGGGGAGGCCAGGGCCCCTAGGAGCAGATGGTCAGCTGGGGAACTCACCATGCGATGATTTGATGGCCAGCTGATGGGTGCCCACGCAGAGAATGCATGGAGTCACATGTTCCAACAGGCATTCAACTGAAGGGTCTAGGCACTCGAATTGAAGGATGCTGAACACACGTCTGGAACCCCATGGTTTCCCATGGAGTTGCGCGAAGATTTGAGAAGAAACTATCGCTATGGTTTCCGATGGAGTTTCAAATAGTTGTATTCCCAAAAACCATGATTCCGAATATTCCTTGTCATTCAACCATTAGTTTCAATCTTTTGGGTCGCTTTGAACATTCGCCGTTTCATGGATACGGGTGGATGATGTGTCCACCGCGCCTCAGCCACCTGCGATGGTAATTCTATACCCTTTTGGTTGATCGCAACCAGCGGGTTCGTCAATTGGTGGCAAGACATTTGAAGCAAACGTCGCTAGGCAAGGTTTGTGGATCATTTTACATCCACTGGTCCTCATGCCGTGGAAAGTTCGCTGACACCGACTAAGACTAACTGCCACCAACCCTCGGATCAGCGGCAACTTCGACCTCTGTAAATCCTGAATTGTTGGCGGTTGGGAGTTGAGATGTCATCCCAGTTGTGTCGCAGAACTTGCAGAGGTGCATGGTGCACCTGAGGATCACCTGTTCGGGTAAGGGATCAAGTTTGATGTCTTGGGGTGGGGCACTTTCAGGTTCGAAAGAAACTGGAGCTTTGCATGCCAAACTACAGAGACACTTTTGTCGCATCTGTGATTGGGACCCTGTTCATGTTCGTGGCTTGCCTTTGCTACAGTCAGGGTGGGCGGGGCTGTGTCATCGCTCAATCCTGATCAGATTTTCACCCCATTACAATTGGGGTGTATTTGTTCTTGAACCTTCAGCTCTCTTTGGAATGGCAAGGATATGCAAGGATCATCATCACCATCACGATCATCATCATCATCAACATCATCATCATCATCATCATCATCATCATCACCAGCATCATCATCATCATCATCAACATCATCATCATCATCATCATCGTCGTCGTCGTCATCATCATCATCATCATCAACATCATCATCATCATCATCATCATCATCCTCGTCGTCGTCATCATCATCATCATCATCATCATCATCATCATCATCATCATCATCATCATCATCAACATCTACATTTGCATCTACATCTACATCTACATCTACATATATATATATATATATCACAGTTGAAATGTTGCTTGAGATCTTGGGCGTGTCCTCGGCCAGCCTTAAGGGTCAGGAAGGTCAAACCCAAACGAATTCGGATGGCTTCGCAGTGAACCCCCAACCTTGTGGAAGCTATGCGACTCTGGAGTGGTCCCACTAGTGCCAGTATGGGTTTCCAGTAGGAATGCCATGGAATGCCGCATCGTGGACAGTTCGAGGCCCGATAATTTTTCCGTGATGAAATAGTATGTAAATCAAACACTTGTACTGCGATATACTGCGCGTTCTATTGTAACTGTTTGTTTATGTATACGTCCATGCATTTTTCGATCCAAAATTCACTTGCCAGATCCAAGAAAGCATCTAAATAGGAATCAATTGCTCATCCTCAGAATGTGCACGTCAACAGTTGTCCACTAGGGATGAATTAGGGCATACCAGGGTTCATGTTTGTCAGACAATGCAGGGGGATGGGTGCCTCACATAGGTCCCCTTCCCTACTGGGAACCTAGGGTGGGCTGATGGCGCTTTGCATCTCTGAAGCGGGCATTCCAGGCGGCGATGAGAACTGTGCCAGTTGGGGCAGCGGTTCGGCGGGTGGTTGTGGTTTTGAGCGTAGTGTCAACAGCAGATTTGTGTATTGATTTTGGTATTGCTCGTTTGGATACATTTTGTATTTTGGTTCGGTCTTGCCATGTTTGGATAATATCAGTGATAACCAATAGCTTACAAAATCTTATAATCTTCATTAGTTTACCATATAGCCATATAGCTCACTATTTTATTGTAAGCATCGTCATCAATAAGCGTAGGGCACACCGAAATGGAAGCCCCGGCAAAAGATTCTCGGTGCCAGGTCTTCCGAAGCAGCACTGGTTGACCCTTCTCTTCCGCATGATTGGCGCCCTGGAGTTCGTTCACGACGAGCTGGCTCAAGGTTTCAACCAGAATGGGTCAACAAAAAAGTTTATAATGGCTTATAATTTGCTTACAAATGGTTTAATGACCATATGAATATTTTCTCATGCTTTATATATGGTTTATAATGACCAAAAATTCGGAGAGAGAGACCTGCAGCAGGCCGGAGCAAAAAAAGAGAAGTTTATAATGGCTCATGCTGGTTTAGAATGGCTGATTAATAGTTTGTGATAATTGTGTTTGATGGGTTGATTACTGGTTTGAAATGGCTAGTAGTGATGGCTAAGGACGGTTCGGCGATTGATTTATGTTTTTTTTTTGCTCATGAGTTGATCAATATATTGATAACAATTATTATCGTGATAGTCATGATCATAATAGTGACAACAACCGTGATAATGGTTTTAAATGGTTGCCAATAATAACAGTGAAAAACATGGTTATTAATAGTCAGCTTTTGATCCACTGCAATGGCTCCCATGAACAGTGGATAAGATCTACTATCAATAGTTAACCATGCTGGATAATAACCAACAATAATAGGGAAGAATAGGGAAATGCGATGGAGAGAGAGAGAGGGAATACAATGGTTAATAATGATGCACAGCCGGGGCACAGGGTTTTTCCCCACAGTCCACTGAGTTGACAGTTGGGAAAACTACGAAACACAGTCATGATAACTGTGAGGGGTTGATATGGTTCATATAGTCATGATATGTCATGATTGATAGCTGGGATACTGTTCACGGCAGATCCAAGTATAGCTTGGTGATCCATAATTTTGATGGATTTTTGGTAAAGAGTCATAATGGTACATAAGAACCATTCTGCATCATGATGACATATGACAAGCATTCTGCACATTCATTTCCTTCACCGACTTTGCACATGTCTCCAGCCGAGGCTGGGTTGCGCTGTATTTCCTGCCAGTACAGGTGGTGGGTATCGGCAATCTGCGGGGGTTCTGCCTCTATGGTGTGGAGCCAGGGAATTCGAGCATGGTTTGTTGGCGGCCGCTCATGGGCCCAACAGTCGCGAGCGAAATGGCTGAAGAGTTGGGGGGCACCATGAGCCCTAGGCGCGCCGCCTTGCTGCGATGCTGACTTGCGAAGGGGGACGACTGTAGGAACTGATCTCCACATACTGTGCACTAAGAACTATATATACAACACCGATCCTATACCATATCTATAAAACAACTGTCTAGTTTCTGATTCGCTGATGGTCCATGATTGTGACCCTAGAATGTCTCATCAGTTCGATGCCCGCTATATGATCTATATGCTCAAGCTGGAGGCTGTTTCACAGGAGTTGCATAGTGATTTGGCAGCTGAAGCCCTAGTACAAAGGCAAAGAAAAATTGTCACAACAGACACGTTAAAGCAGACTGAGCAACCCAACTCAACTGCCTGCCCAAGCATTTTGCAGGCGGGCCTTCGTATCGGCTTTCTTGATGGCCAGCTTATTCCTGTCCATTTATATCTTATTCTTTGCAGTGCACCTTGGCTTCGTCAGCCAGAAACCAGCACCAGATATCAAGTTCCCTTGTGGTTGATTGCCATCACAAGCGAGCTCTTGCTCCTGTAAGTGGTTCAGCCCAGGAAGCGGCCCTGTGAATCACATCCGACCAACATGCGGACCAGTCGCGGGGGTTCTGTCCACCAGTGTCCGCAATGGCGACCACGGAAATGCTGAGCATGAAAAAGTCATGAAAATGAGCGTCACAACAGTGATGACTGTGGCAATGATGCTGATGATGATGGTGACGGTGATTAAATTACCTATCTTTAATGATGATGCTCACAGTTTGGTCATTGTGATTGGGTTAGCTTGCCCAAAAATGTGAGAGCCGCGATTCGCAACGAACCACTGAGGTACCTAGGTCCTGACTACGAGCATTGCGGCTTCATTTTGGCATATGGTGTTGGGCATTTGGTGCTTATCGCTGTAGGGGAGAACATTGGGCCGCGCTGCCACCCAGCTCCAGTGGATGAGCGCTACGCCCAAAAGATGGGTCCTGCAACGCTAGGTCGGCAGTCGGTGATGTTCACACCGTTAGTGTTTATCTATGGGGTAATCATCCCAGGCATTATCATTCCTGTTGCTATGGTTTCTGACTCTCAGCACGTGTAAGTCGCACAGATCTTCGCAGTAGTTGACTTTTCTTACCGATCCATCGCAGGGATGGCACCCAGCTCCAGGTCCAGCAGTCATGGGCTTTTTCTTCTGCACCACGGCCTATAGTTGTCTGAAGCTCGGCTTGGATCGGATCAGGACTGGTGGAGCCACCAATGATGCTTCGCGGATGATGTTTTCAGAAGGGAGGAAGTAAACGAGAACTTCAATGGTTGCTAAATACATTTGACAAGATTTTGATAATGGTTGCTCATGTCAACCAGTTTAAATATTTTTAAATCAATCATTGCATATTATCGCAATGACCCCAGCAATCGTATGACCCCAAATGGCCAATCTTTTGTCGTTTCGGGGTGCTCAGCAGGTGCACTCATCGATGTATGGTGTATGTCTATGTCGGCCGTCGTTCACCTCAAACCCAGGGACGGGCGTCCACCGGTTTGCTACAGCTTGGCTGTGCCTGGCATAGCCATGTTGGAGCTGCTTGGAACTTTCTTGATAGTTACGTCCTCTACTGTTATCTATTGAGCGCATAACTATCAACATACCTACCAACATGATGATCAACAGAATTATCTATTGAGGATAGTTCGGACCAATCTTGCTTGATATTTAACTTAACTTGACTACTAAGAACCACTGACCAATTGTCACCCATTGCGGTTATCTGTGAACAGTATCAGCTCAGCTTGATTCTGATCCGTTGCGATCCACGTTCGCAACTCTCTAGGAAGCGCGTTGTGCCTGGATCTTGGCCGGGAGCTCTGATGCCAGCAATGCTGAGCTCATATGAACTGGGAAATTTGATCATACTTCAGCGTGTCTTCTTGGCAGAATTCGTGACGCAGCGACAAGTGCGAAAGAAGTACTGCGACAGCAACCAAGCCATCTTGGTTTCGGCACAGATTGGCTTGGTACATGCAATGGCGGAGGGGGCCAGGATGACTCTGGTCTTGTCAGATATGTCCCATGAAACTGAACAAACCTTTGATTTTCTTGTGCCCATCCTCAGTGGAATGCTGTGGAATATTGCGGTGCCTTGTCTCTTTGTCGATGGGAGGCGAGCACAAGTCGAAATCAGTGGGGTTGCTGATTGATGGTTCGGAAATGACAGTCGTTACCTTGGTTACCAATGGCCAGTAACATGCAATAAGCACGACATGCAGGGATGGCTATTTATTGGTAAAAGCCAGTGATGGGTAATTACTGGCATGTAGCCGCTGCGACCCGGGGGCGTGATGGTTGGAATCTGAAAATTGGATAAAATTGGACAAAAGACCGCGAGGTTTTGCGTTGGAATCATTCTTGACGATTTGATCGTGTCAATGCAGCAGGAGTAAGTCCTGCTCAAAAGTGAGATGGGAAGTTCCTATACAGTTTGGCCATGAGTCGGTCACACGCAAGAATTAGTGGCATATATGCCAGTATTCTCATGACCTTGTAGCTGGCATGAACTGCCATCTTCCGGTGGATGACCAACAAGTGGGTCTGAGATGCTACACTACCAGAAACAGTGAACCTTAACGTGGATGGCCTGTGGTCGCTCACAGGCCGATGCCGGTCATGGTGCGGAGGAAAGTTGATGGTGGATGATGGTGGTAGATGCCCTATCTAACCAACCAGGTTTGGTGTATGTTTTGTGTTCCTGACGTTGTGGGAATGATCTTTGCCCTGGTTCCGGTGAGAGTTCGATACTTTGTGCCATCAGCAATTCGTTCCTTTCTGGCATCCCAGGAAAGGATAGGAAAGGTAAACTTGATTCGCCTATGGCCTGGCACGGCCCACATGGTAACTGTGACACTCTCCGAAGGTTGGCGTCGACCCGAACGACGCATGTACCGCTCGTCCCATAGTGACCAGATTTTTCGAAGCCTACAATGATGGTGTTCCAACGTATTCCAATGATTCATTTGTCCACAAGCTCGTTGCTATGATTAGCTTCCCCACATTTCCCGAGCTCCATCCTGCGAAGTGGTAGAGGGTGGCTCCTACTGAGGTGCGTGCTGGCATGCTGGACCGATTCTTGTCATTGGTGACCTGTGGTCGTAGAACTCCTACGCGTTGCAGCCTCCTACTGCAGGAAGTGAAATATTGCACCGTGGTAGCGAGGATGCGGGGTTGACCAACACAGGTGGTAAATGGAAATGGTGGATTCTTAAAGTGGAAGCACCCCTCAAATCATCCCATATTGCTCATTTTGAGTAAAGAATCATCCTTTTTTGGGGTTCCCAATTTTCAGAACCCCCAAATAGTTATTCTATTTGCGCCGTACGTTCAACGGTTTAAAGAACTTGAACCTGGGGGATGTGCGCGCATCTACTGCAGGATGGTCAGAGCAAACGTATGAGTCGTGCTACGCCAAGCCTCACCAGCCAGCAGCCACCAGTCACCACAGAGTCGCCATCAAATAGCCACCATTTGGTGAACCATTGCTACTGAATTTCAGTCATCATCAATCAACTGGGTAAATTGTGGTGCTTTGCAAAAAACTGTGGTATCGACATGCAGCAGATTATGGTCGTGCAGTGTGCCCACGTCACCAGTACTGCAAGAAAACGCCACTGCATAGTGTATACACAATGATGGCTTTACCTTTCGGTGAGACTGGTGGCCGGAATTTCATGTTCGAACGGACCAACCAATGGTGAACTTCTGCAATCACGATTGAACTCTGGTTCCACTGGTAAATCATGTTTCCACCATGGAGTCACATCTTGCACTTATGAACCCAATGATTAACTGGTTGGTGCTTATAAACATGTTTTCCCTCTTAATGATTATTAACAAATTGTTGGTTGACAAATATGTTTCATACGGGTTGAAACCACCAATGAATTAAACACCAATTTGGTGATCGACTAAGCTTGTCAGCCGTCCACCTTCGATCCATTGCCTCAAGGTGCCCCGGTGGCAACTTTAAGCCAGATGCTGGCAACTTTTGATAAAGCTATGAGGGGCAGATTTGATAGCTGGTAAACCTAATTGTACCGTATACAATTATCAATTTACACAATTGGCATAGGCTAGTATGAAGGAACGAGATGGCCAGCATATACCAGCTGTGTACCAGATATATTCTCTTCATATCGACATGCTATTCATTTAAGCCAGCAACCAGGTCACGGGACTACAGGTCGCCTGGTAACGACATGGTCCCGTGCCTGTAAGTGGCGTCCAAAACGCATCTTGTATCATACCACATGGTCATGCTTATCAAAGGGGATATCTTATGTTTCCATATGTGTAGTCTCCTTTGGCAAACGTACGTCCGCTGTCTAATCACTCCTTCTTGCAATACCCCGACACCCTTCAAGGTTTCTTTTTATCGCTTCTCCCTTTGGAGTTTAGCAAGGTGACTTAGGAACTGAGAGGCGCTTGGCTTCCCCAAGCTTGTGCGAAAACTAGACTGGTAAATCCTCTCACGAATGATATGGTTGACTTGCGAGCCAAGCGGGCCTTGAACCTTGCGATGATAGTTCGACGGCAGACGCTTTTTCAACCCCTGCCACTGTCGATGTAGCATGGGTGTGCCCGCTTGGTTGCGTGCATCGACCCTACACCCTCTCGTAGCAGTCCTGATCGAACGCGCTAGAAACCGTACGTTATCATCAGGCCGTGCATCGACCCTACACCCTCTCGTAGCAGTCCTGATCGAACGCGCTAGAAACCGTACGTTATCATCAGGCCGCGCATCGACCCTACACCCTCTCGAAGCAGTGCTGATCCAACATGCTATATACCGCTCTCGAAGAAATTCCGCGAAAACGCAACATGCGCCGAGGAGCAACACGCAGAAAACGCTGCGCCTGCCATCAAAAAATGACGAAAGAATAGCAGGGGGGCACGAGCAGTTTAAAACGCGTAAGAAAAGGTGCAACGTGCATAGAATGCTGTTCCTGCCACACAAAATGAAACTCCGAAAAACCAAAAATATGTCAAAAATAATTAAAAAACACCAGGCGACCTATGGTCCCGCCAGCAACAACCACGTTGTACCATCGCCACGAGGTATGTATAAAAATTATAATCATACTTGTACGAGGGATCTCTGAATCGGTGGTTCTTTATTTGAAGAAAAAAGGATGGCCCATTGCCGGTAAAACATGGCAAAAACAATCAGGCTCACGATGGCAAAAAAAAACAGACACGCTCTGTCGAACCAGGCACCACCAATTCTTGATACATTTGGGAGTCCATCAGCAACAAAGCAGCAACCAATGAATCAACAGTACTTTCATTGCTTATTGGTTGTTGCTTGGTAATTTATTGGTTGTCGGTGGTTATTGTTTTGATTGATTTTGTTTGGTTTTTGTTGGGTTATTTAGCTTGTAAGCCACTGTTGATTCTTGGTTTGGATAATGATAAGTAGCTCCCCATGGCTTACTGTGAATATTTGTCAGTATGATTCATTGAGTTATTCATTTACAAACGAAATATTAGATGTTGCATGAATATCATCCAATTTACCGTACTCGTCAAAATGTGATTCATTGAGCTCTTGATTTTTGCCACATCATCCATGGCTGAGCCGGCTCTCCGGGGCAAGTCCGATCCAGTCAAGAACTGGCAAAAAAAACACGGGTTGTTTTTTTTTCTTGCCATGGGTTAAGCAATGGCTTATTGTCAAATGGTTTTGTCCAAAGCCATGGTATACCCCAAAAACAGCATTAGCAAACAGATGTTCATAGCCTGTTGTAGGACATCCTGGAAACACGGAAGTTGGACATCCCGTTGCAGCAGATGTTCATGGCTTGATAGCCATACCCCAATGGGTTCATCAGCAGCTGTTTATAACCTCGGCCCTGGCAAACCGAACAGCTGGATGGTGCGAACGCTCGTATGTGCCAGCATGACTAGTGGTGAATGGTCAGCGAATAGTGATGGTTTTACTTATTCGCTTATGGTAATGGTTCGCTTATGGTAGTGGTTATGGTATTAGTGGTGAATGGTCAGCATTACCAATAGTACATATGGTGGTTACTTATGGTGAATGGCTTATGGTTAATGGATGTTAATGGTTCATGTTGTTGATTCGTATATTTTGGGATGGCTCAGGTATGGGCTATCTGAGATTCTGCGTACTCTTGGCCATTGTGCTTGCACGCATTTGCGCACGAAATCCCGTGCTGCCTATTGGTCATGAAACCCGGCAACCGGAAGGGCCATCAAGGGCTATCAAAGGCCATGGGGTACCTGGTTGGTATCGTGCCAGGGATGATTGCTAAATTAATCGACTCGACTCGAAACCACCTGAAGCTTCAGTTTTCAAAGTGCAGGGTCTCATTAGGTCCATCTCCAAATCGATGATTGTTATTACCTAGTGATCGCTGTGTATATGTGTGGCTTCCGCGTGAACTTCACGATTCATTCGGCTGTGTGAGTGCGTTTAGGATGGCGCCTGGTATTTGTTTCAAGAATGTTGAGGCTGCATATTAAATCATAGTGGTTTTGATTGTTATTGTTGCACTTTTTATCCCAAGCTTGTCGGTTGCTGCCTTTGTTGCCAACTAGAAGGCCTGGGCACATCTTTGAATCAAAGTGCTCAGCAAAGCTGCTTGATCTTTTTGGAGGCTGAAGGGGATGCCGTTGCATGTTTTTGTCATGGGTATCCATGAATGGCTGGCACCCCTTGAAATTCACAGCGTGGCATTTGATGATTAGATAATGGTGCTTGAGGGACCATTGGAACCACTCCGTTTGTTCAGGCAATTAATTTTGTAGGTTGGGAGACAGCCGCCAGGAAAAAGAGGTCAGGCAACTTCGTGCAAAGATAATCCATGACTCCAGGGGAGCGTTTCAGCACATTGCTCCGGCATGCTCGGGCTGGATTTGCGAGCACTTAGGAAAACATGGTCTATGCCGTGGTGTCGGTATTTCTGGCTGAAGTGGTGGAAGACATCATTAGCTTCACGAGACTCGGCTACTGGGGACAGCACTGCAGATGGTAGCAGCTAGTGACAACCTTTCAGTGGACCCGAGGGCCACGTGACAGCATAGCTACATCTTCACCGGCTGAGATTTGGCATGATTGCCAGCACACAATTTGCGTTACCACCACTCCAGTCAGAAACGGATTTTGGTGATTTTTATAACTGAAGCTATCACCAGAATTTAATATCAAGTCACATCCTTGATCCAGCGGAGGTTCAGCCACTATTTGTTTGTTCAACAGGGCTTAACTAACTACCATGATATGTTGATGAATTATTACTCATGGGCTTATATCACTGACGACCACCGATCGTCACTCACTAATTGCCTATCATTCAACCCAGTGTTTCCCAAAATTGGGGTATCCCCAAATCATCCACTTCATTAAGCATGTATATGTATATATATATATTATATACATATTATCAAAAGCCAACGAAATCTTTGGGGTTCCCAATGGCGTAAAACTACCACACAGTTGCTGTTTGACCACAACTCGGTTGGTGATTATCCCCCATTAATCCCTTTTATAAACCATTTTAAGAAATGATGGTGATCACGTGTGATTAATCGCTATCAACCATCAATCTCTATCATTTACCACTTTGTCGGTAATTAATTCTTGTTATTCACAATATTGTTAGTCAGTGATTAATCCATCTCTGTTATGAACCATTTTGTTGGTGATTAATCCCTATTGTTAGCTATTAGTCCCTATGGTTATAGCCTTGGTTTTCCATTACAATGGGAACCCCCCTAGTTAATCAACCAGGGGTTTATTAATCCGGGGTAGCCATTAATTAGTTGATTGAAACATGGAGATTTTCACCATGGCTGCGCGGGTTTCGGTCGGTTCAGGTTGGAGTGGTTGGACTTCAAGGTGCATCCCAAACGACGAGAGATCACAGAGGAGCGGCTGTGAGGATGGTGGAAACATTGCTGGGTGGGATGCTTAACCAACCAAGCAATGGTTAATGGTTAATAGTATAGTCAATGGTTAATGGTATGCTTAACCAACCAATGGTTAATGATAACAACCAACAATAATAGGGGATGTACCAGCTATATCCAGCTATACATGGCTAATAATAAATAATGTTGGTTTCTGATTAGTATCTACCTGTTGGTTTCATCTATTTTCATTACTTCAGGGGGGGGTTACACTAATCAGAAACCAACATTAATACAGCCATTATAAGATATAACAAGCTATTATTGACTAATAATAGCTGGTATATCCCCTATTATTGTTGTTTAATGGTAAATCGTAGGAGGTAACAACCAACAATAATAGGTGATATATCAGCTATATCCAGCTATGGGTCAATATTAGCCAACAATAATGGGGGATAAGTTCACCAACAATAATAGTGGGAAAACAGCTTGGTTAAGGATGGGGGGACGGGGTGCAGGGCCCAAATCATCCTTTACATTACTCGTTGGTTGTAATACTCTAAACATTTTTGGGGTACCTTATTTGGAGAAACACCAGCATGGAGGAAGTAAGCATAAGTATTAGCATTGAAGGAAGTAAACTGATTTCAATCTGGAACATGGATGATGTTTGAGAGAAGTTACCGCCCTGGGCCTGGCAGCCATGACCCGAGAAATACCTCCATGGCCCTTTTCTGTAGCAGAACTCAGACCCACACCCGCCCAAAGATTTGTCAATACATGTGTCATCACATGTGTCATCCAATGCCTACTGATGATAGGCAAATGTATATCCATGATACCCATGTATATATGCGCGTGTGATTACTGTAGTTCCCACTGGTCGAAGATTACCTATGTGCATTTGTCGAACTCATTTCAGGATGCATATTTGTCCAGAATTGTTCCAGCAAAACAGTCCCAACAATGCAACAATGTGTGACTGGACGAAAGAGGTCTGACACGCACATTTCAGAACTGCATCAGGACGTATGTCCACTTCAAAGGGCCACATGTCATCATTTTTCCCACAAACTTGTTAGAATTTGTGTGTCTTTTTTTGGTGGGGTTTGTTTACGAGAAGCATGGAGGGTTTATAACAAGAGCTGTCAATGTAGCTGTCGGATCGCATGTCGGCAGTCAAAAAAATTGCTCAGGAGATTTCTGATGCCGATCTTGTGTCATCATCCGTGCCCCCATGAAAAAAAACACATGGTTAGTGGACTGTTGATGCATGTGGAGGCTCATCTTTTCACCTGTTGTCCCCCCCAACGTGGCAGAAGATCGACTTAGACAAGTCTGATCTACATCATGTTCATGCTTGTTCCCGTCACCAAGAGGTGCCCGTTTTTGACCCAAAGCAGCACAGCATATCATAGCTTAGCATATCAGTAATCATATTTGCACGCCACGGAAGATTGCAAAATAGTCAGAATGAGCCACAGCGCCCTTTGCTGGCTCTTGTGTCATGGATGCCTGCCACAATGCAGGGTACCCTCCAAGCATCCTAGCAGGTGTTTTTTGGACACCTGCCAGTTTTGGGGTGCCACCATGTATGGATGATTATGCCACATATACATACATAGACTCAAATACCCCGTGCTCTTCGCATGAACAAACATCTATGGGAGCATGCTGCATGTCAGGTCACATGTTAGTGGCAATATTCATGTCGAGGAGATGCCAGGGGGCCTAAGCACAGCCATTGAGATCTTCAAAGTCACAACGGGGTCCTCTGACATTTTGAACCCCAGGAATTCACGTCGCACATAGCATGTCACTCAATTTTTTCCGTATGTTCAACATGCACGGCCAAATGCAATGAGCAATTTCATAGGAATTCATACTTTCCCAGGGCGAGGTAGTTTTTGTAGTCAAACCTGGTGTTCAGATCTTTGAACCTGACCTTTCCCGACCAAACTGTTTCCTTCGCAGCACTGGCAGATCTGAGTACTCCACCACATGAGTAAAACCTAAAACTGGTGACCATCCAAACATGGCTCTGGATCTCCCATGGTGCCGGTTACGACTTGTCGCCAAGCGGTTTCCCCCCTTCTCCTGCAGGAAGAGTTCGAACTCATGGCCAAAGCCCAACTTCGTTTGAGTCTGAACGATGATGACCTGGTCGCAGGTGCTCCGCCCACATCCCTCAGCGGCATCCTGCCCGGCGCTTCAGCCTGGGCCGCTGCCGCGGCCCAAAGGGCTACTGAAGCTTGGCGCTGAAGAAATTGCTGCGGGAAAACTGGGAAACAACATGTAGTTGGATATGCTTGGCTCAGGGATTCCTAAGATTCCCTGCGTGTCGTCAATAAACCAAGGGATAGCACAGCAGTGTGTTGTTTTTTTGCAGCTGGCAAGTGCAACGGAGACGAGCGGCTCTGGTTAAATCCGGAGCTTTGAGAGAGATGCGTGCCGACGATGCAACCCATCGTTGTTCCTTGCTGTTTGAGTATGAACGCTGTTAGGCCAAACAGTGGCCCCAATTACATAGCAATCAGCTACATGAACAATCGCCGCCTCAGTAGCCAAGGCGCACCACTCTTGATCCTCAGGAATTTCAGCATCTCCTGGCTTTCAATCGAAATGGTCATCCTTGGTACTACTAATCTGACTGTTAAGCCGATTGAGCCGAGCAGTGTCTACCATAGAAAGTTGTTGACTGAGGGTCACATGCGGTTGCGCTCTCTTTTTGAAAAACCGCCCAGAGTTTGGGCAATTACAATCAGTGAAGGAACCCACATCCTCACCGCCCAACCATCCACGCATCGCCGAGGAAATGCACACCCAACAGTCCGACCAGTCCATCAAGGACATAGAGCTCGGGCGCAATTTGGGAGCTGCAGAGATCCACGCTGGTTGATGGTTGGTGGTTGCAAAGCTTTTAGTTTTACCTCGTCATTACTGGGGTGGTTGGTTGAGTATATTTTGCCGCTGATGAGGTAGTACCAAGGTATGACCCAAAGGTGGTATGACATCAAGTTCTATCCAAACTTCCAATGACTTGGATGGTTCAGTGGGGCAGCACCATGCATGAAGAGCCTCTATGGTTGGTATATCTTTCCTGTCCCTGTCCCTGTTGCTCATTACCACCCTACTTTGAACCACTGGCGGGGTACCATGGCAGCGACAGGACAAATGTTGGCGCTTGCGGCACCGCTTTTCATTCTCCTATGGCGAGGCTAAACTCGGAGTTTTGCCCTTCTGGGCCCACTTTTCTGCGGTCATCATCGCGCAGTTCCACACCCTGCTGTTCATGACGCTACCACGGCAAGATTCGCATTTTAGTTCAACACGTTGATGGCGATCAAACATGATCAAACTGTTACTACCATCCAATTTGTTGAATTGTCGGTACAAGCAAAGTAGCAACTCTTGCAATGAATCCCTGCTTGTTGAATCCGACCATTAGCCACTTCTCCGAAGATTTTTCCTCCAGTCTGGGGTGCTTTTGTCGTTCCGAATTTGCGTCGTGGAACGTCGACAGCAATTTCCCACCAGTGCCGGCACCATGATGATTATTAATTAAGCTAGGTGTAAAGCATCAGTATTGCCTATACTATCAGCCAGTCTATCATTTTGGACCGACCTAAATTGTTGTCGTGCTTGATTTGTGTGTGGTATTTCGAGCCTTGCGATGGAGGGTGATTCTCTTACCTGGTGAGCACGCAGGTATTGAAACTGTTCAGTTAAACCATGTTAAACCATGTTAAACCATGTTAGACCATGTTAAACCATGTTAAACCATGGGGTTTCCAAGCCCAACCAGCAATCTCTGAGGGCGGCGGAGGTGTTTTTTTGTTGCATGGAACCAGGCGCATGTTCGGGCGCATTTTTCAGTGGCTTGATGAGAGCCCAGGTCCTTCCGGTCAGCGATTTCAGGGATGAATCATCCCAACAGTGTAATCAATGAAACATTACACAGGATGATATGGAATGATATGGAATGATCATTTCATTCCCCACATATTCCAACAGTGTAATTTCATTCCCAACACAGGAGGAATGATATGGAATGATAGTTTCATTTCGTTGTTTCAGTGCAATCAATATTTTCGAATCGCGGAGAAAGATAAGTGCAATCCCAGCAGACGTAGTGATTCCTTCCAGGTGCTTGGCATATATTCAGATAGACGCGGGAACCCCATGTTTCAGGGCATTGATTTGCAACCAAGGATTTTGTTGGGCAATGGACTGAACTTTGCTCCTTGGTTCCGGCGGTGTCCAGGAAAGCTTTGATGGAAAATTCTGGACACCCATGCTTTAATTGGGTGCCCCCTCAATCCAGCCATGGAATTCATAGCTGAGGCGTGATTGGGGGATACTTTTACCATTTTCATCCATTTTCTGCCTTAGCATACCAGCTCCCTAGAAAGCCACTGCTACCAATACCCTGGCTGCGAACCATTGGTTGCGGCACCAACCAAACCACGACATGGAAGTCGAAGGGCACTTCCCTGAAATCAACCAACAAAGCCAGGCAATCAATCACCATCCTTTGCTTGCCACACATGACAACCCCCCCCCCTCCCC